>JANIEX010000192.1:0-48160 GCA_027627405.1 Leucocoprinus birnbaumii
CCAAATTTAGCTCCCCATCACTCCCGTGCCTATCTATATTTCCTAAGTCGTTCCCGAGCTTGCCTTCCTACGCGGGTGGGTCACCGCACCCAGTGATGTCCGCCGCCTGCTCAAGGTTTCATCGAGTCAAACCCGTTGTAACCCATCTCTTAGCGACGCTTTGCATGTCCTGTAACTACAGTCAAAATGTGTAAGCCTTCAAATTTATGCAGTCAGAAATGTCTGGAGATGATCATCATCAATGCATCACATCAGTACTTGGGCGAGCAACCCACACAGTGTTAAGCAGTACCAACATCTTTGACGCTTGACACTGCCTCTTAGTTAGACGCATCGCAAGAGATCAAGATTATCACATTCAAAAACCAAGAGAAGAAGCTCTCCTCATGCCGGCCAGTGGTTCTCTTCTCAGCCGAATGATAGGTACTACTACCAACAACAAATTGAGCCTCCCAAGTGTCTTGTCTGTGCCCTGATCTTGTTGCGGTGCCTATGTTAATGAACATAGAGCGGACGGGCACATCTCAATCCCAATCGTCTCCTCTCTCGTGATGCGGCTCTTCCAAACCCTACCCTTCGCAAACACCCGAAATTGTAAACACTCTAATTTGTTCATCTTTGGAGCAGAAAAGATCTTCAGGATTACGCTGATAGGTAGATTCGAAGCGAAACAACAAATCCAAACCTGACCCAAACTTTCCTCTCTAGGAATCCAAACTCAAAGACACCGGTATTGTATTAGGGATACGGTCACAAGGGTAATCAGCTGATCTCTCTGAATTAGAATTAGAAGCAGCCAGGTTTTTTTTTTCAATCCCCTTCAACGAACGCAGCAGACAGTGTGCCAGACAGACAGAGAACCTCCGTTATCATAGGCCATCAAAGCAGCAGGCTCTCATCATTCCTCCGAAGCGCCTAAGTTTCGGCGCTTACCGAATACATCTCTTGACAGCCCTCTCTCAATGCCAATTCATGATCCATCCAGAACCCAGACGCCCGAGTCGTGAGAGCCCTCCTTTCTCATCACCGCTCTTATGGCAAGACTCACGTAAAAACTCCCTCTACATAACAAAAATGATAAACACCTATTACTGTTATTCGTTTACTTCACCGGCGTACCCGTGACCCATGACCACCATCGTACGACTCTCGAGACAAAAAGGTCTCAGAACATAAACAAAAGGACATTGTTACATTGTTATCTTGCTTCTCGTCCTAGATCGAAATGTTCATTACTTCTTCCTACCAACACATAGCGCTTCCGAGTCCCCCCTACTCAGAAAAGTAAACCTCAATAAAACTAGGGTCACACAAGCTTGGGCTGTCCGTACGAACAGGCTCCATAGAGAACACAAACAAATCTCGTTAACGGCTTTTCCCAAAACGGGTTCAATAGTCTACCTGCTAGCCAAAACCTTCGCATGTGACATGAGACCAGCGCCTCTGATCCCGCTCACTAGAATGCCAAAACCCTCGCAGTTCTGAAAGCTGACATGTTAATATACAAACGCACACAACAATAGCACACTATACCATACCATACCATACCATACCACAAAGAAACACGATCCATCCAAGAATACACTAACCCTCATTCAATCAAATGCGATACGTCTTACCCTTCGAACTTTGAAGTCGCCGAACAAAAAGCAACAGTCGTCGGCGCTGAAACCTGTGAGACTCCAGCGTGCCAAACTCCCTGAGTGACCGGCCATACCGGCGGGCTCTCATGCCACCACTCCGAAATCTTCACCGCGAACACCTATGTTTCTAGCAGTTCTCAGTATCAAGTTAAAGTAGTACGTACCGTTGAGATCGCAAAAATCAAGGAACAGTTCTGGTTAACGACAACGATGACCTCATCCTCGCCTAGATCATATCAGTGCGCGTCGAACGTGTGTGCGTATTCCGAGTACGCTAACAGCAATACACAACCCAGCTCTAAGGCGCCTTCAAGCGCGCAGAGCCACCAGGTAAGCATCAATGAGCATTTTCAGCGCCCAGCGCGCTCACTCGATCCACCCACCCAAAAAAACTCTCTCTCTTCCACCTTCTCGAGCGCCATCAAGGGACCACATCATCACCCTCATCATCATCGATCACATCATCACCTCAAATCAACATTACCAAAATCCAAGATCCTACAACGAAGAAGTAGAAAAGAACCCCCCTTCAGCACTAACCTTTGCCTTATCTGACCACTACTGTAAGAACCCAGGTACTCGGCTCAGGTGTTTGCCGTGTTGGTAATTGAGAAAGAAGGGGTTCTTCGGCACGGCATGATGATGTTGATGCTTGGTGTCAAAGAAGTTCAAGGGGTTTTGCTTAGTTGAGCCTGGAAATTCGGGAATGTGCGTTGATGGGATGGGATTGCGAGAGGTGTGTGTGTGTGGCGGTGGGAAGCTAAGGTATGATTTGGATTTTGTTTTTTTTTGAGGGAGGGGTGAGGGTGTAGAGGTGAGGGTTGAGTGGAGAGGTTTGGGTCAGCAGCCGAGTTGTTGTGGTTACAGACTGTGAAGTGGTACGTGTTGACCGCTTCCCGGATTTTGAAGGCTGGTGGTTTTGCGGTAAATTNCCAGAGATCTTTGTTTAGGTCTACTATTGGTGAGTTGTTGCGGTTATACTCTTTGGCAAGGACGTACGCATCGGCCGCTTCCTTGTGCTTTTCGCGGTAATTTCGTAGTGAATATATCTAAGCTATAGAATTGATCTATTTTATCTCACAGAAACGGTAGCATGTTTTTCAACACAACTTGTATTCGAGGTTCCCTTACAGCACATCCAATATTCGCGAAGCTGGCCCGCAAAACCACTGTTTAAACATATCTTATCCGAATACCAACCCTCTACCTCATCTCGTCCAAACCGCGAGATCTTCGCAGTACCGCACCTCTTTCGGTTTACACCGTCCACCTACCGAGCACACCACTCATTCAGGGCACGAATTACACCCCGAATCGACTGCACCCGGCCCGCAAAACCCACTGCTCATCTGGTATTCCGCAGCACTCAAGCATTTTGAGCCTCAACTTAGTACTGTTACACATGATCCAGAGACCATTTGACCTCTGACCTATATGAGCATTAAACACCGTCAACTATTAGCCGGGACGTCACTGATATTTGATCACCGAGCCGAAGAGCTACCAAGTCCGACAAAAAGTCCTCAATCTCCTCAATCCACTCAATCCACAACACATCCACTGTAAACCAGGATTTCTACCACTTCCTCTAAGAAAGTAAAATAACACTCACGCCCCACTTTCCCTTCCCAGTAAAGTAAATACATTACCACAATCCCATACCCAAAAATAAACTTATATCTGTTACCGTTGAATGCTGCAGCTTCGAAGAGGAAAACAAATCAAGTTATTTATATCTTCGATCGTAAGAAGTCTGCCAAATTCAATCACTGCTTTGCATTCAGTCGCACGCTTATTAGCTAGTAGGTCACACGCGTATATCTATAGTCGTCCTTTTACAGCTGTGTGTATTGCATTGCTTACTTTTGACAGTGAGAAAAAAGTGAAGATTGAAATATTGGTTAGATGTTGGTGATTTCGGCTGGTGAGAGTCGTTGGAAGTGTAGGAGGAGGAGGGGTTTCTCGGTTAGTGATATATGAATATTGTCGCCGAGTGATCCCTTGGCTGCGCTCGCTGATATGAGAAGGGCTCAGGAAAAAGGATTCGTTCAGGACTTATGTTTTATTTACGTACCATCGAAGCAGAACGTATATATCTATCGTTTCATTGCTTCTCGAGTCGGAGGACTTAAGAGCTCTAGGATTAGCCGAACCCCAATAAGCCTTTCCAATACTTTGAAGGAGCAAGGCCAGTGAACTTTACGACCGTCACACCCGTTACAAATTGTCTTGGCAGATTGAGAGAAGAATCAGCTATGAAAGGCCCTATCACCTCGGGGCGAAAAAAGCTCTCGAGTAGCGATGATCAGCATCATTCTTTGTAAAGCTGAAGTTTAAACATACCACCCTACATGCACGCGTAATCAACAGCCGACTCGCAAGATCGATTATCCCTTACACGCGTACGTACGCAAGTGGTCAATATAATACACGAGGGCAAGGGACCGCGTGAGCGAGGAATTAGACGAGGGAAGCTCCAAGTTGCTGTTGTTGTCATTGTTGAGTCGTGTTGACGGCTAGTCTAAACTCCAATATGATCGGCGAAGCTTTACTGCGTAACTGCGTTGTTGAGGTGGAGACAGTTTTGAGTTGTATTGATACCGATTGATGTCGCTAGTTCGGTAGCGCTGGGAGGTTTGGTTTCCCCAGTAGACGGTTACACCGTATGATCTACCGGCGGCAGTGATTCGGTTGTAAGTAGCTTACGAGCATTCGTAAGCGTTCGGCGGAATAAACTATTTAGTGATGCGCTGGGTGTATAACGGAGATGTGATTGCAGCTAACCGCCTCTACTTGCATTGAGCTGCCGAGCCTTGGCTGAATTGTTCAGACTGATAGGGAACACGGATTTTGCACACCTGAAGTAGGGTTATGAAAAACAGGCCACCTGATTTCCATTCCCGCATATGACCACCGCCTATTGGACAGAATAAGCGAGGCAAAGCAAGGGTCTCTTTCAGCCACCACCATCACCACCCCGAATTTTGAGCATGTTGTGCGGCATAAAGTTCAGTGTCAATACGCCAGGAACTATTCATGCGAGAAAAACGTGGGTATTAAGAAGCTCTGGGGCTCTGGGGAAATTTTGAGTTGAGTTCGAAAGCTAAGACTGAGGTTCTGCTCCTCACTGTCGATTTAGCGAGACGTATAATGGCAAGCTGACAGTTTGTCTTTTGAATATTTTGGGCCACGTGGCGCGGAGGAATGCCTTTGCGGGGTGAAAGGGGTGAGTTATATCTTCATTCAGATTAGAAACGAGGAAAGTCACGAGGACGACGACGCTATGTTTTACGCTCTCGGTAAAGGATAGGGCTGTGGAAGGTTCAGTCGCGCTTTGTGAAATGGTAGGAAAATAAGATGAAGGATGTATATAATTTCGTGCCCCAAAAAGTCTCCTATGACGTCAGTGAGTTGTGTAGAGCAGCAGTATACAGGCAACCCTTCTGCGATCTTGTAGTCTGGTTCATAGCGCTTATTATTACAACAACAAAGTTCTACATCAGCTTGTCGTTTCATTTTGTTGGTCAGTAGAAAGCTTCTAGCTGCCAGGACAAGCCACCGAATGCCCGCATTCTTGGATTCTATCAAAAAGCGCACTTGAGCCCGGCTTAATACACAAGAGACCAATTAACGGAACTCTGGACCTCGTGTCAGGGCTACACCACATATCTGCATTGAGATTAAGCGATACAAAGTTCAGTGGCGTAATTCAGACTCCCGACCCTTTACCTTTATCATCCATTGGGCCACGACTCCGAAGATCTGGAGAATTTTCGAGTGAAGGAGGATGGTCTATGTTACCGTCAGGTGTGTTAGATTCATGCTACCATGTCATTGGCAATTCTGGTGATATTCATATACAGTCATCGTGGCAGCTACAAATTGAGCGCTGATGCCTGAATATAGCCAGTTTCGGTTCACATACCGGAGTCCTCGCGACTGGATTTGGACAGAGAGCTATTAAGTAGCTTCATTCGTACTGGGTCTTGTTGACATCGTGTTGAACCTGGTTTGTTTGACTGCTTTGACCATCTCGTTTCACTTGGATTGCCCGCCCAGCTGCCGCAATTCACAGAGGTCAAAGATCGATCTGACCGGAACCTACGCCATAGATGTGCAGCATCTATAAACCTCTATTGACTCCGAGAACGCCTTCGGCGAGGGGCGCAACGTCGCCGCGCAGGGGTAACGCTCCAATGCGCCATGTTCTATATTGAGGGCAGTCGACTTCGGTGATCCCTGAGCTACTTAAGAATGGATCCCACTGGCAGATGATTACAATTGGGCGTTTGGTCCGAGCTGTGCGGTGATCGCGTCACTGCTTGTTGGCATGACCGATCACATCAGGGCTCATTCGATGGATCATCCCACCATCATCTTGCATTCGCCCTCTCCACACGACATGACAAGTCTCTGCTCACAGTGCGGCTCAAGGACGAGACCGAGAACTCCATCGCCAGGTCTTTTTCATTCCCATCGAGACGAGATTGATTTCATCAACCAAGAGTTTTCACGTCTTGATAGTAGCATCCGCCTCCTCCTTGCAGAGAAGGCCTCGTTGAGTAGGAGATTGAACGAGCTTGAATCAGATACCAGAATTATCCCGCCAGAAACGCTCTCCTTGATTTTTCACCATGCATGTCTCTTCGATGAACCGGTCAATGCCATTCCAGAACAAACACAGATCAATATAGCACCCTTATTCCAGATTGGAGCAGTTTGTTCGCTTTGGAGACAAACAGCTTGGTCTACACCGGCTTTATGGTCTACAATCATTGCAGACATTCAAGTGAAGAACGCCGAATCCATTGCATCCCTCCTTGAAATCTGTTTGCATAACGCGGGAACGATTCCCTTAACACTTGATCTTCGCTTCGTACTCAACAAGCTCGACCATGCCACCTTAAACGCCTTTCCTATCTCAGCTCAAGTCATTGCAGACCTTCTATTGAATCAACCGCTCAATGCCGAGAAAATACGGGCCCTACGACTCTGCAATCCTCCCGTTGCGTGGGCCAGCCATCTCTCGGAGCAGCTCCGGAATCTCGAGGTTTTATGTTTAGTGGGATTGATGGGAGGACTCGGGGATATGAGGGCAAAGATCACCTTACCATACCTATCCAGCCTTCGATGCTGCAGCCTAAGTACGCGGAGGAGAATAGTGATGCCATCGGCGGAGACGGTTACGAAGCTGGAGCTATCTAGAATGCACGTTGACGCAGCCATTGGCCTATTGAGGCGGTGCGCCAACGTGGAAGAGTGTCATTTTCATCATGATTCTGGCCTCTTAGACACTAATAACGCAAACAGGAATCACGTCCTCGAGCGGAATTTTCTTACTTCTCCCATTACCTTCCCCTGCCTCCGTGCCCTCACCTGGCCACTCTCTACCACGAGGAGCAGCATCGCATTTTACCAACATATTCGCCTCCCCGTCCTTAAAACACTTCAACTGTCCTCTTCGTTCAAGGGTGCACTTTCTGGACCGATTGTCGAGGCTCTTCGGACCTTCTTGAATCATGCTCCACCTTCACTTGAAGCGATACGGCTAGCGCGATGGTCTTGTACGCACGAGAGCACACAGCGTATCCTACCGCTGTTGCCCGATTCGATACGAGAACTAGCACTGTTTGAATGCACCGAGGATTTCTCGGGACATTTTTTGGGATGTTTAATTCCAGATTCCTCTGGAGACGTAATGTACCTACCCTCGTTGCAGCAGGTGCAGCTCACTACTATTGATGGGCACGGCCTCAAGCAATTAATGCGAGTCGTAGAAGACCGGCAGGATAGAAATACATCCACCATCAATATCATATTGCCTGGGAGGAATCTCTTGCCCAAGGAGGAAACCGAACAATTGGAGATGTTCACCAGAAACAGACGGCGGCTGGGTTTTCGGATATGCTTGTATTTTTCTCGATATGCTTACCAGGGATAGAAATTGAGCTATTACAGACAGATGAGTCCGATGAGGTTCTTCCGCTAATTCTAAGCATGGGTTGGAGCTCATTCACTGACATTGTCCACGTCCATTTTATGGAATGCGATTATCGCCAATGTTCCAACGAGAGATGGACGGCCCCTTATACATATTGATACTCGAACTGTATTTGCGGGATGTTGAAACATTTCTCCTTTAACTACCGTACGGCCTTTGCTCCTACGAGAGAGACTTATACTTATCAAACAATGACTGTCCTATCCTTCGGATTTGCGACTTACGCTTTGGGCCCAAGGACTGTCACAGATAGAGTATATGACCCGTTTAGCCGTTTTCAACGCGATCCATTGATCCATGAATTTTTTGATTCATCTTGTCCAACGTCATGTCAATGGTGGTTGGATGTCCTGCCACCGACCTATGCTTTGCATAGCCAATCCTGCAAATCCTAATGGGTTCAGTATCATCAGTAATCGTTGGGCTCTGCTGACCCCCTCTACCATCCCTGAAGATTTGGATCACTATCGGATGCCCGGCAACAAACGGCGATCATGGCATTGGATCACATCAAAAGCCCGACTTGTTCTAAGTACATCTAGGTCTACTTTGTAATCATCTACATTCCATCGACAGCAAAGACGCCAGTTTGACGAAAGCTCTCTGAAATGGCGAATGTAAGTTCCATCGGTGATATTTTTCCTCTGATCTCACGACCACAGTCCTTTGGCTCTCCTCAAGACGAGATCAATTTCATCAATCAAGAGTCCTCGCGCATCGGTAATCACATACGCCTGCTCCTCAATGAGAGAGCTTCTCTACATAGGAGACTGAATGAGCTCCGAGCTGTTACCAAGACCTTACCACCAGAAACACTATCCTTGATCTTCTTCCACTCCCTTCACTCCCAGGCGAACACCCCTCGGTTTGGCTATGGACGGCGAACCAACGTTTTGCCCTTATTCCGCATTGGGGCTGTTTGCTCGCTCTGGAGGCAAATTACGCGATCGACGCCTACTTTGTGGTCAACAGTTATTGCGGATGTTCCGGTAAGGAAAGTCGACACCATCACGTCCATTCTTGAGCTGTGTTTTCGCAACTCCGGAATAGTTCCAGTATCCCTCGACCTTCGCCTCTTGGAGGACGAGCTCCTTTCGCTGGGTTCCAACCCACCGATCCTTGAAACTTTGGTGGATCTTATTATGAAGAGGCCAGGGAATGTGGAAAAGATCCGAGAGCTCAAACTCGAAGATCCTCCTATCGGATGGGTGGCCCAACTCTCCCCAAATCTACGTAACTTGGAAGTTCTGAGTCTAGCAGGATTCACCTCAGCGATAAATTGGACGCATGTCACATTGCCGATCTTGCCTAGCCTTCGCTACTTGAGCATCAGCGCCATGTGGCATAGGATTACACTACCTTCTGCTGAGACGATAAGAAATCTGGAGATGTCGGTGGCGAAGCAGGAAAGGTCTGAGAAGTGCTCGCGTGTCTGCATTGACTTGTTGATGCAATGCGTTAATGTTGAGGAGTGCCATTTCTATGTCGACAGTCGCATGGGTAGCGTCCTCGACCAGGGAGACAACGATCATTGGGGGATCGTTGATTCCCCTATTACCTTTGCTCGGCTACGAAACCTCTCCTGGTCCTTTTCTCTTGGGCCAGGGAATATATCCATATTCCAACACCTGCGCCTCCCCTCTCTCGAAAGGCTTTGTCTGTCGTGCCCTGGAATTCGAGGCATGCTGCCGCTTCAAGGCACGCATGCACTCAGAGCCTTCTTTGAACGCCTCCCACCAACTCTCGAGGTTTTGGAGCTGTATAATTGGAATTGTGATCGTGAAGTTGCGCACACATTCATCACTTCTGTGCCTAGCTCAATTAAGGAGCTTGCAGTGAGGGATTGTCTCGGGGCTTTTACATACAGGGTAATATCCGAGTGTCTGGGTCCTTCACCAGAACCCAAGAAGCTACCTCTACTACAAAGTCTAAAATTGGCAGGTATAAATAGAAAAAAAGTCCTGCTGCTGATGCAGATCTTAGAGGATCGGGAGGAGGGGAAGGAGAGGCCATTTGGGATTTCGTTTTCCGAAACTGACCTGGCTAATATACGAGAAATAACGGAGACGTTCGTACCGTTCATTAGAGAACGCGTAGATCAAGGGTTCATGTTAGAGCTGAATTTCTTCGCTTAATGTGCAGGCACACTGACTCTCAGGATAGTCTCTAGTGGAGATTTAGGACTTGACGGGTAGGATTACAGTGAAAACCAGCGCCTGTGCGGTTGCCTGTGCTGTTCCCCTCCATCAATGCCATCAAACTTGTGACTCAGCTGTTGCGTGACAGTGCTCGCGATTGGCAATGGGCATCATCGAACGTTGACTTTCTCGTCATTACGACTCTGAGTCTCTGGACCTACATTAAGCACACGGGCATCATTCATCGGCCCTACGCCTCCCCCNGTNCTTTCCTGNCAANCTTGCACACATGGAGGTTTCGCCTTCANTCTCGCGNGCTGGTCCGGTGAGGTCTTCTCGTTCTGAACGAGAGAAGGAGGAGAGAGCCAAGGCCAGTCAATTAAACTCTACAACAGTCTGAGGAAGTTTCTCTGACGCATAATTCCGCCGGCTTACTAAACCCAACAGGCTCAGTCAACCCACAGGAGCACACGATATAAAGACAAGTGAGGATCCAACTCTCCTCTTCCCCCAAAAGCTGTCCTTTACTCAACCATCATTGGTTTTTGCGACTATGGATATAAGATACCAATCAATGCGGGAACGGTTTGAGAAAGCGAATGCAGTACGTTGCTCTTAATATTGAGTAAAACGTGTTCTGAGCGGGAGAACAGGCAAGAGAAGCGGCTCTACGTGATCTCGACCTCGCTAATGCGAAACTTCGTAAAATACAAGAAGAAAACGAGTCAGTTCACCGTGGTCGTCGCATCTCCTTCTGTCTCTGAAATCCCAATAGTCTTCTTCTTGACGCAATGCTCGCAAATCCACCGCCGTCACTTGCACTGAATCAACACAATCCCAAACACTTTCAATCACCGCTCCCGTCCCATCCTGTGGTTCCATCCCAGCCTTACGCTCCCGTCGATCGAAGGGGCTATCCGCCTGCTCAAGCCCCTCCTGCTGATTCTATATACCACTATACCCCAAGATCAGAACACCCAGAGCATCATGGCCACCCTACGGCGCCACCCTCCCAACATAACTACAACTACCCTCATCAGCAACCTCCAAGGCAATATCAGTATCCTGCGTACCCCCCAAGTGATGGAAGGGAGGGCACGAGTCATCACTTCCCCGGCAGCAGCTCGAACAGGTCAAGAGCCCATCCATCTGACGCTGGCCAACGAGGCTAAACAATAAGTATGTGCATTGTGCCTCGTGCAACCTCCGGTACTCAAACGAGCGGAGCATTACTCTGATTAGCTGGATACCTCTATTTTCCTTGACTCGCTCCCTGGACTTGCTATGTCAATTACCTGTAACTGACACGCTTTGTATCATGACCGCAGTGTATCTCTCTCGAGCTATAACCGATCCCAAGCAATACTTGTGCTAATAAGATTAGGTCTGCCCGGCATGACTGCTGAAATAACGAAAATGGCTCATAAGGTCCAACGTGGCTGCTAGGTCGACAATCACATCATGTATTAATAAACGACGAACAGAATGGGATCGAGTAAAGTAGAGCACTTATAGCCAAATCGGAACCTTCCCCTCCTGTGTGATTTTAACAGGATGACAAGTCGATGATAGATATTGATTGAGTTTCTGCTTCAACTCAAGTGGCCAGGCTAAGTCCTCCTTGTCCTCGAAATCGGTGATATCCAGATGAAATTCGGAATGCTCTCCTGCCTCCCTGAACTCCAGCATAGTCGAAACCAGTTGACCGATTTGCGACATGTCCCCCATATTATGATGATTACCATTATATCCAAGCCGAAGAAACTTCATACTCGGAAGGGGAATTTTGCCTTCTTCCAGCTCATCCTCCGCAGGTGTCAGAGCTACGATGGAAGAGACCAAAACCGGCAAAGGAGCTTGGGTGATTGCGAGGTGTTGCAGGCACGGGAATTCGTGGCAAAATAGTGACTGAAAAGAATTCCTCCCTCCCCACTCAATGAATTGATCCAATTCAAGGGTATGTAGAGTTTTCCCGTGGTTGCGGATGAAACCGATGACTGGAAGTCCTTGCACAGGCTCTGGGGCAAGCAAGTGCAGTTTCTTCAATGCCGGGAGAAAGACATGCTCGCTCGCAGAGCCGTCATTGATACCTCTACTAGCGGCCCAGGTCAAGGATGAAAGATGGTGAAAGACTAGTGGAGTGTTGAATCGAAGTTCCGGGATAGTTTCGTAATCAGCTGGGTTGTCGGAGTAATATTCAATCAGTTCAGGGCACTGCTGAAACAAATGCATCTCGAGTTTGGGTGGTACATTGGAAAGGGTAAGGAATTCCAAGGATGGGGGAACATCGACCGATACCCAATTCGTGTTTCCAAGGAACAGTCTACGTAGCGCGTGTGTAAGCAGATGGAGACTGGCACCCGAGTGGCCATTAGATCTATCGGACTCAAACGTGATGCATAGAGTATGTAAAGAAGAGAGGTTTGAAACTGCCGATAACCACTCTAAAGGGGGGTTGTGTAACCGCAAGCCACAGACTCGCTCTGCATTTCCTCGGGAGAAGAGAACGCTATAGAGCCTTGCATACTCGCGACTGAAGCTCGCCTCCTCGCCTATATGACAGTCACCAAAAGAGAGATTCACAGAGACATTGAATGGCTTGGCACGAGTCATATAATGCTGGAGGAGGAATGTATAACGCCGAACTCTCTCGATCGACATTCTCAGAGCAAAAGACTTCCAAAGCCTGGGCGTAGCTAAAGCAACCTGGCGCCAATGCCAGGACACAGAGCTAAGTATAATGGCAGAAAAGTCGGGTTTAGGAAAACTCTCCCATTCGCGACTTGATTCATTGGATTTGCCGTAATCGAGATTGTCGGAGGGAGATTGAAGAAGTTGGAAAACTGTAGAAAGGATTTCTGGAGGGAGTGAATAGATAGTGGATCGAAGTCTGTTACACCGGCGCCGGATCCGTGCCAGAACATGGAGTGACTTCGCGATTCGAGCATTAGTCTGAACGGCGACCTCGGTGAGGTAGGAGAGTTCTGCTTCGGGACTGTCGAATGGTTGAGCAAATGGGTCCACCTCGCATTGGCAGCGAACTCCTAGGAGTGACGATGTCATGATATTTCTGATTGACTGCTAAGCTATCGAGTCGAGGCTGGTGAATGATGAGTATCCTGATCAGAGTGTATTGGTAGCAGGATACTCGGTAAGCACTCGGCCCGAATTTATCTCGAGTCGATCATGATACAGCTTTAGGGCTGGCCTCTGTCGCTCTGCTCACCTATTGAAAGCCCGATGCTTATAAATGCGCTAAGATCTTGCAATCACAGCCCAGTGCTCAGCGCTCAGCGCTCAGCCTTAGGTCGAAGGTAGCTTATATGATATCACGAGACTAATATACACATTCTAAATACTATGTTATTCTACGAGGACTCGGGGGTCAAAGTTCATCATCATCATTAACAGTACTTACTACTGGTAGCTATTTCCCAGAGCCATCCAAGAAATAGGGGATATTAGAATCTTGTGTTAGCCTCACACGGTGTTCAGAAATATAGCCTTTCAAATCTTTCTGTACTTCCAGAGGCCAAAGGTCCTCCTGAAAGTCAGCATCCAACTCTGGAACGTCCACCTCAAACCTGGAAACCTCTCCAGCTCTTCTCGTGCGCAGCATCTCCAGAAGGACAGAAGCTAACTTGTCAATGCCTCCAGTATAATCTTCATCTTCTGGGTTAGCTTCGCTCAGACGTAGGCTACTTAACATTGGCACAACCACGTTTTCCGAGTCAGGAAAGTCTCCCCTAGCTCCAGACTTCTGCATCAAGGCTTCCATGCAGGAGACCAAATCTGCGAAAGGGGCATTTACTGTGATAGAGCACAGGCATGGCATGTCGCATTGAAATAGGTCTGCGTACTCTCGAGATGACCATTCAATAAATTGTTCAATATTGAGAGAGATCAACATTTTCGAGTGCTTGTGAATGAAATCTATGACTGGCTTTCCACTTGCGGACTCTGGGGCGACCAAGTGAAGGTGTCTCAGAGCCGGAAGGAAAAGGTTTCGACTAGCAGAGCCGTCGTTTATCCCTGCATGCAGGGACCATGTGAAGGATGAGAGATGATCGAATGCAAGTGGGACATCGACCGATGCATTTGTGAATCCTTGCCAAGGAATTTGATTGCGTGCATGACACTCAATCAAGTTTGGACATTGTCGGAGAAGCCCAAGTTCGAAGTTAGGGTATGTGGTTTCGAGTGATAGGTACTGCAAAGACTTGGGAAGATCAGCCGATGCCCACTGAGACCCCACAAGGTGCAGACGGCGAAGCGGTTGGATATGCAGATCCAATGTAGAATCACCACGGGAGATGGACATAGGGTAGGTCAGGCAAAGTGTTTCAACTCGAGTGAGCTTTGAAATTAATGGCATCCATTGCTCAGGCGGGTTTTGTACGCGTAAGGTAAGTATCCTATCGAGCGTTTTGGAGGAGAAGAGGATGCGAGTTATTGGCACGATCAAATTAGAGGGAAGATCGAAATACGATCCATTGAACATAATGTCGAGGGAAATGTCGCGGATTTGTGATCGAGCGAGATAGAGTCGGAGTAGGGAAGCATAGGTAGAAATATTATCACGTTTGACAATTACTAGTGTAATTGAAGCCCAGAGCTCCGAAGTGCCTAAAGCCACTTGCCGCCATTGAGAGGAGACAGAGCTCAAGGTGATAGATGAACGATCTACTAGACCAAATCGTTCCCATCCATCCTCTTCTCTTCCGATGCCTCTGCCTGTTCCACCTGGAAAGCACACAAAAAGGAAGGTGCGGGAAAGGACTTCTGGCGGCAGGGTGTAGATACGGGATTTGATTTGGTTGCGACGGCGATGAAGGCGAACCAAAAACTGGTGCAGCTCGTTAATTCGACCCTGTGTATCGTCGACCAGACTATCGAGGTAGGCCAGTTCGGTGTCAGGATTATCGAAAGACCCTGTGACAAGCTCCGGGTGGGTGGTGCGAAATGACTCCATAGTATTATGGGATTTGAAGGAAGGTCGTCAGTATTCCAGTGGTGGTATCTGTGGTTGAGATCGACTGGGAGCCAGCGGGGGAAAGCGAGTGATCTAACTCAAAAATAGCTCATGAGCAAGTTGTGGAGACTCTTGCATGACCTTGTAATTGACTAGGCCGTGAGATCGGTGGATCTGCCGGGGTGGAATTCTCTCATTTAGGGTAGGCACCGCCTCGTCAGGCTGAAGGAATTCTCACTTGAAGAATGCTGAAGATCCTTCAATTTCGCCACAGACCTTGTGCTAACCGTCATAGGAGCCTGGGAGGCAGTAGCGTTTCATACTGTAGACAATTTCGAGGGTTATCTAAGGATTCTATTATCTCCGTACTATCAACAGCTTGTGAACAGTCTCCGATATGTGAGGATCCACTGTAACCTGCATCTGAGATGCCCGCCCGACGTCCCCCTTCAACTGATAGCTCAAATGCATAATGTTGAGGCTGGGTGAGATACGAGAAGCGCACAGCGAGTGCCTATGCTGGCTCAGGAATAATATGCCCTTACGTCTACTGGCACTGACTACAGCCTGAGGAAAACGTACTAATTTGATAACCAACCGAGGAAATTGGAGCTTTTAATCATTATAAGCTCGTGATCGGCAAAGTACTGCTTGAATTCTGCTAGACGTTCGTGAATCCATCTACGATTACTTCCGTCATACGGGAGCTTTAGGCGAAATATCATTCGCTCCGCCGGAGTGGAACCCGATCCTGTCCTTCTCATGTGCAGCATCTTCCACAGAAGGGCGCCCATGTCTTCTTCCACTGTGCTGTCGGCTGCACCATCCAGTTGGAGATCTAAGAACCTCAGAGAAGAGAGTGGAATAATGCCCAGACCCAGCTCTGTTTCGGCGGGTATCAAAGCTTGAATAGGTGGGTATAGACTCGTGAAGCTAGGCCCAAAAATCTCCAGTGTAGCCAAGCGCGGCATTTGATGCTGGAACACGATCTGGTAATCGCTGCGAACCCACTCTATGAAGTTCTCGAGCTTGAGGGTGAGCAAGGTAGGAGAGAATTTGCGTACAAAGTTTGCAATAGGAACTGCGTCTGATACAGGATTGATCGAAATGAGATGAAGAGTTTGGAGTGATGGAAGGGAGAGGTGTAAAAAAGCGGAATTATCTGTAACCCCATCATGAACGGACCAGGTAAGATCAACGAGGTTCTGGCAGACGCAGAGGGAAACAAAAGAAGCTGTTAGAAACTCCTCGATGGGGTGGGAGTGATTGCTGTAGCACTTGCTTAAACTGGGGCTTTGTTGGAGTAGCTGAACGTTAAATCCCCCCGGCGTCCCATCCAGCCATAAGGCCTGGAGAGTCGGTGGAACACTAAATAATCTCCAGTTCCCCCCCTTGAGCGAGAGTCTGCACAAGGTTTGCGCAGCTAGGTGCAAGGAAGCCTCCTGAGCTTCAGGGATGGGATGATGAATAGAGAGTGTGTGGATGCGAGGAAGTGTACGGAGCAGGTCAATCCAATTGCCCGGTGGCTGAAGCAAGCGGAGACTCTCTATCCTATGCGCATTCTCATGCCCAAAAATGGCGTTCGCCATCTCTCCGTGAGGTTCTGGATGGCTCATTTCACCTTGGAACATGATGATGAGGGATAAAGGATGCGACGTCGCGCGTAGGATTTGACACCGGAGGAGGTCGGCGTTCGACTGAGCTTTTGCTAGGTCCTCGTTCTGTCGCATAATCGCATAGGTCCAGAGTTCTGGGGTGTTAAGAGCCACCTCGCGCCAGTGCGAGGATACGAGACTCAGCACGACAGACGGCCGCCAAATCCTGTAGTTCCACCTCGGCATGATTAAATCCGTATTTTCGAACTCTGGAGGACATGCCTCTCGGAAAGTCTGGGAGAGTATCTCAGGCGGGAGAATATAGATAGGAGAGTGTCGTCTATTACGGGAATATGAGAGCTCTTCCATCTGCTCTTGGCCAGCGAGAGAGAGGTCGGGTGCCATTGCGGATGTGTTGGAGAGAACAGCTGGGGGTTGGACTACAACTCGTGACTCTCCATTTTTCTCGCAGACAGGTGCCAGCAGCGTGCCGAGGTGTGGTTTCCGTATGCTGTACTTTCATTGATAATATTGAAGAGTGGTGCTGCCGGGTAGACAAGTGGTTTTTCTGGGCCCCTTGAGCGGAGAATTCAGAATCGCTCTCCGGGGGACATCTTCCTCTAACTGAATTGTCTCTGTACCGACACTGGCGTTACCCAAGTTGCGGAGTGAAAATGATAAATGACTTCTTCTTGGCCATTGTTGACCCGAGGCTTCCGGGATATAAATAGTAAGTCCGGCAAATAATGATATCATTATTCCATTCGGCTTCCGTGCCACTAGTAAGTATTACATTTACTGAGGTTATCATACCAACCATTAAACCAACTGCAGCGGTATTCTCGGCATCAAAAAGACCTACACCTATAAAATGCGTCCATACTTACCAAACCGTCAAGCAGTCTCTTTTCCTCAACTCTCTTTGCCATGGCGTCCCTCTTCGGCTTCCTCAGACAACAAATATCAGAAGATCACCTCGTCAATTTGCACGGTAAGGTCATCGTGATCACAGGTGGAAAGTAAGTACAGTTAATTCTATTCAATGCCTGTCGATTGCTCTCCCTAACGAGTTCCCCAAAGCTCGGGCATTGGCTTTACAACCATTCAATTCCTAGTTCGCAAGGGTGCCAGGGTATGTAGCTCCGAGGTCGCGTCAGCTACCCCTTGACAAGGACCACTCGGTCGCATAGGTGTATATGGCTTGCCGAAGAAAAGAAGCATACGATGGCGCTCTCAAGCGACTGCTCAAAGCAGGGCTTGGAAGTGGTTCGGTCCACTGGCTACATTTGGACCTCGGCGATCCGAGAATCGCCAGGGATGCTGCGAGAGAACTTCTGCAAAAAGAAGATCGACTAGACATTCTNGGTAAGTCGTTTGTAATGTATGATATTCTCTGCATATAGCTGAGGTTTTTCTTTCTTGAAAAGTCAACAACGCGGCAAAGTACGCTTCCTGTTCGTACANATTTCCTTGATTGCTGAGAATTCTCGCAGAGGAAACGGGCCTTTCATCACGACGAAAGAAGGAATCCANGAAGCCATGCTCGTCAAGTGCGTTNCTTNCTTGGGTTATCNACTTCTCNAAGTGCTCACATGAANTCCAGTNACTTCTCCCATTTTGTCTTCACNGAGACNTTGCTCCCGCTGTTNATCAAGACNTCAAAGGAAGTCGGNTCGGACGTACGAATCCTGAATGTGAGCCNTTCCATTCTTNCTCTGCCNAGAAGAAAAATTTACAATCTATCCTTATAGATCTCTTCNTCAGTTCATGCAAACGTAGCGCCATATACATTCAGGGGGAAAGAAGCCTGGAATCCCGACTTTGGTGATACGCCTTTGGGAAGTATAAAATCTTACAGTAAGCTCTCGACTCCCGAGTTACGACAACTAATTCAACAACTGAATGTTTCCGCACAGGTCTCTCCAAACTTGCCAACCTGCTTCACGCTAAACAGCTTCAGGGGCGTCTNAACGCCCAAAAAGCTGACATTATCTGTATTGCAATTGACCCTGGCAGGATCAACACAGAGAACGCCACCCGCTGGNTCAATAGCCTCGAGTCATTCATGCTTGGTGTCCTGGCCCGAATCTACGTTTCCTTGGTATTTGTTAGCCCAAGGGAAGGNGCTATGAATTCAGCTTACGCAGCTGCATCTCCGAATGTCAAGTTGCATAGCGATGTGTTCAAGGGAGCTTACTTGACTCCTGTTGGTCAAATTACGACTCCATCTCCGCATGCGATGGATGACAGGCTCGCGCAGGAGTTGNACGAGACNTCCATAGAGCTTATGAAGGAGATGGATCTACTGTAAGAAAGTTGTGTTTGAANTTTTCATGTAGTGTAGGTCAGTTTTTTTGTATTGGATGGCGTAGTATATTACATTCAGAACTTAATACCATGCTGCGCATTGCATANCTCATAACGCGCCNTGGAATTTAACGAGTCTCTCTGACTCGAGGAACTCCACATTTCTGACCNTNGTANCCAAAAGGCCACCAAGACTTTGACCCTTNAACTTCAAGTTGCTCGAAGGAAGAAAAGTCTNCNAGGGAGATTAAAATAGACNTTAATCAATCCCCATCTGGATTGCTTCTAACTAATTATAGTCTCCTCCTCTCATCCTCACGCATCACCGGCGGACTTTCCCACTGAGNTGAGCCCGAGACAGCAGGCAACGTGGAAGTTCAGCTTCTCTGAGCGCTCTCACTGACGACGTTGAACTACCAACTCATCCTGCTCTACCACCATGAGCTTTTTCTTCGGTTTCCTNAGGCGAAAGATATCAGAAGATGACCTCGTNGACTTNNACGGCAAAGTCGTCGTAATCACAGGCGGAAAGTCAGTCCGGACTCCGAAACATCGCATTAGACGCCCCTCCTTTNGAGCAGGCGCTCGTTTTCTAACAGAAGCCCTGACTACCCCTTTAGTTCAGGCATTGGATTTACGACAATCCAGTTCTTGGCCCGCAAGGGTGCAAAGGTACATTGACATTTCGGAGCCATTATCCCTCTGACTCGGAGAACGTTGCTTACGAAGAACGAATCTCGTACTTAGGTGTATATGGCGTGTAGGAGGGAAGAAGCGTATCGAGAAGCTGTGAAACAACTAGATGAAGCAGGACTAGGAGATGGATCAGTGCATTGGTTGAAATTGGACTTGAGTGATCCGAGACTCGCGAGCAATGCCGCGAAGGAGTTCTTACGGAAGGAAGATAGACTGGATATTCTCAGTGAGTGATTGTCCCGGCATCAGTTGGCTCAAAGGATATATCAGTACTCTTTTGGCACAGTTAACAATGCAGCTAGGTGCGTAATCCCCCTGCCAAGTTTGTGACAAATTCCGATGACCGATGAATGGGTTCCAGAGGGTCACAAGGGAGTTTCACCAAGACGAAAGATGGGATTCAAGAAGCGATGGCAACAAAGTTCGTACCCGAAAGGTACACGAGTACCGTCTACTAACGGAATTTGTAGTTATTTCTCGCATTTCATTCTTGCGGAAACTCTCCTCCCCCTTATGATCCAGACATCGAAGGAGGAGGGCTCGGATGTTCGCATTCTCGAGGTGAGTTACCCCGCAATTCGATAAGGCCAAGGGCACTCGTCTTATGTGATCTACCAAGTTGACATCGACCGCACATGGGTATGTCTCGCCGGCTACGTTCAAAGGGAAAGAGAGTTGGAATACCGACTTCGGGTCAGGGGTACGGGCTGGCCTGAAGTTCTATGGTCAGTTGAAATACGTTGACAGACAGAAATGGTAAACAACTCACTGACACACCTGCTCTCAGGCCTCTCGAAGGTAGCCAACATCATCCACATGAAATCTCTCCAAGAACGACTCGACGCTCAAAATATCGACATCACTTGTATCGCCGTCGATCCTGGAGCAATTGCAACTGAGAACGTGGCCCGATGGATTGACAGCATGCCCTATTTCCTCGCTCTCATAACTTGGATATTGGTTGCATTGATGTTCGTTCCACCACGTGAAGGCGCAATGAATTCTGCCTACGCAGCTGCTTCGCCAGAGGTGAAGGCTCGAAGTAGGGAATTTAAAGGTAGTCATTTGACTCCTGTTGGTAAGATTACGAGCCCATCCCGATACGCCCGAGATGATAGGTTGGCAAAGGAGTTGTACGAGACATCGATGGAGCTTGTTAAAGAATTGGATCTGTTGTAGGCTATATGGTGTAATTTAGCTTCTTGTATTAATATTAGCTTCGAGTAAACTCACAGTGGTAATGTGGTATAGGCTATTGAAGGAGTGAGACATATGAACACCGGGATAGGTAAGCCGGAAACACCAAGCCCCAACTTCCGCCACCATCGTATCCCAGACGACATCAGCGTACATGGCTGCTCCTGTTTCCTCTGACTTCGGGCCAATGCCTCGGTGCGTCATGACTGAGTGCCTGGAGACAGTGAATCTAATAACAAATGATAGGGTGCCAAGCCTGAGCGACGCCAGAGAAGAAAAGGGTGTGGAGAAAGAGATGTTGAGCGACGCTCAAATAAGTGCAAAATGGCTGGGAGACAACCCCCGATTACAGGCAATAGTCGCAGGGGCAAAAAACAAGGAAATAACATGGGGGGAGGCGATACGCAAGGGGATGAAGGTCATTGATTCACTCGAGGAGGAAGGCTCGCCAAACTGTGATTGCCAAGCGGAAAGGTTCATGTCGATTCTGGAAGACGTGTTTTTCCCTGAAAAGAAAGGNAATTGCAAGCAGACCGAGGCGGAATATGAAAAATTCGATCCGAACAGGGAATATCGCGTGAACCCAAAAGCAAAAATACGAGAAAGCGAAATGCCGTGGTATGATCCAGTGGAAGAAGAGCATAAGTGTCAAAGTTTGAGGGCGACGCGGCAACTGATCGAGTATATCAGTCGGGATGTCGAGTCTTTCAAGCGTTGGGTTCAAAGCGCACCTGGCTGTCCTACCAATTTTCCACCAAGCGAGTGGGAAGCCATCCTCCGCGGTGAAGCCGTCAACTTAGACGTTGTGTTCCAAACGTTGCACCTCGCTCTCAGTGACAGGAAGGACTACGAGCCAAGCTTCTCCGATCTTCGAGATAAGAGACACTTGAAATCTTTTGCCGACTGGCTTGTTGCCTGGAAGAAGACTGCCGAAGCATACAAATTTGTCTTTCCCCACCGAAGTAAAGAGCTTGAGGGTTACGAGCAATACATTGTGACGTATTGGCTCGCCACGAAGGACTCAATGCGAATGAGGGAGAACATCTTCATCTTCGATGAGGCTGTAAGGGCCCGTGTTAGAGGAGGAGAGGCCATATCTTTACTGGAGAAGGAATGTTTTGAGGACCTCGTCGACGCTATTCTGCGTCCAGGTGGAATCTACTACGAGGAGATTCGGGAGGGGTTCGATCCAAATGGACAGGAAGTATCTGACTGAGGAAAGAGTGGTTTCCACGTTCACGTTGACTCGAAAACTTTGTGACTGGTTATTCTGAGTGTGTTAGCGATTGACAATTGTACTATCATAGACGATTATTCAAGAAATGCCAAGTGGTACTTAAGAGAATCAGTCTATTATAAACCGCTGCATATTCGTAAGCGATGTTTTCTGATAGTGTGTTAATTGGCGAGCTTACCATCGGCCTAGAGAACACTGAGGTAGACGAGGGTGTTGCACGAAACCCTAACCTGAAGCGATCGTGGAAAGTCGGGGAGGCGTTCCCACGGTCTTGCGGAAGTGAGGAACCCGAAGTTGACCAGCTCACTAGCAGCTCTCTCCTTTTCTTTCTCCAAAAACACAACAGGCATGGCCTCCGTCTCCAGGATTGCTACAAGCTCGCTCCGAGCGGCCAGTGAGTAGCTCTCGTCAGTCATTTTACGAGTTTTTTTGACGAATTTCGCGGTTTTTAGTGCGCCCTCGCGTCCTTGCTCCTGCTATCCATGCGTATGTTCTTTTGCCCATTCACATTTTTGAATAACTTAATTGAAGCCTAATACTGTAGCCGCGGTCTCGCAACCCCTCCCCCCTCTCAACGTGCCGATGAAATCGTCGAGAAACTCCCCTCCAAGCCCGGTCTCATCACCAAGACTGGTACCGCCCTTCTCGGAACTGGTCTCGCCGCCGCCGCCATTTCCAACGAACTCTACGTGGTGAATGAGGAGACAATTCTTCTCGTTGGCTCCATCATCGTCTTCACCTACATTGGCAAGGTGTGCGCCGCTTTCAGAATAAACCATAAATCCCGTAATAATCTTGAATGCAAAGGTCATGCGCGAGCCATACAGCCAGTGGGCAGAGGGCCACATTCAACGTATCAAGAAAGTTCTTGACGGTGCTCGTGCTGAGCACACACAGGCCGTCCAGGAGCGCATCGACTCTGTTGGCCAGATGAAGGATGTTGTTTCCGTCACCAAGGCTCTCTTCGAGCTTTCCAAGGTGCGTGATATGTCTCCTCCCAGTTTTACCTTCTCATTCATTCATTTTTCTTCTCAGGACACCGCCAAGCTCGAGAGCGAAACTTTTGTGCAGAAGCAAAAGGTCGCCATTGCCGCTGAGCTCAAGACCGTCCTCGACAGCTGGGTTCGCTATGAGCAGCAGATGAAGGAGAGCGAGCAGGCAGAGCTCACCAGGACTGTCATTGACAAGGTCCTTGCCAACATCAAAGAGCCCAAGACCCAACAAGAGATCCTTGCCAGCGCCGTCGCTGAGGTAGAACGTGAGTCTTCACATACACGTTCATTTACAGTGTACTAACGTGCTTGTTCAGAGCTCGTGAAGAGCAAGGCTATCTAATTCTAGAGACGCGTTGCGTATTCGGCATATCATTAATAGATTATATCCATTAGTCTTCAATGCATCGGCATCTAGTCTCTTTTCAAGCAATCGGGAGGCGTTACCCTCTGTGAGCGACCTGTCCTCTCCCCTGTAGGCAGTCACAAGCAGGAAGATGATACTACCGTCGATGATATAATACAAGTCTCAAGCAACAATAGTACAAGGTGTTCCTACTGTTCTCTCAAAAACCCAGCCACCTCGAGGCTAGCATCCTATTGCGACGTCACCATAGGGTCCGCCATGATCATTGATAGTCGCATCTAAGATGTCCGGAACGTAACCAAGCGAACAATTAGCATCGAGACTCTCCTGACCAGGACAAGAAACCCAAGAAGAGTCGTCTAAGATATGCAGTTGTCCCGACACATGTTCATAGCCAATAAGGCGAGGAGGGACAACAGGAGCGATATCTCTCCTATAAAACCAGCATTAAATAAGTATCTAAACCCATAACAAGGAGACACACGGACCTGTTCACGACACGCGACATTGCTCCCGGAAAGTGAGCGTCGAAGTAGTTTGCAAAGAACTGGTTGCCGACACGAGGAGAACCATAAGTGACGACTTTGAATTTGGTTGTTGAGGGTAAATGAAGCTTCAGGTGGACCGCAGAGATCGTAGCGATTGCGCCACCTAGTTACAGACCTCTGTGAGTATTTTGCATGAGATAGTCCGTATAGAAACCTACCGAGAGAGTGTCCGACAACCGCAACGTTGGTAGTGTTGAACCTAGTCATGGTTTGCCGAACAGCAGCAAGAACAGGAGCAGCAGATCTAGCACAGGATGGAGTCAACTCCTCAAGTTCATGGAAAATAATACACGGGAAACTCACAGAGCCTGAGCATCCGCGAATCCATTATGAGTCAATATCGTCAGACTCAGAATTCCAGGGAATTTTAGAGGATTTAGAGGAGTGAGAAGGACATCGACGTCTACAAGAAGAGGTATACTATCATTTCGTTTCATAAGTATCGAGCAATAGATTTCGTCACAGAAATAGAAGAGTGACATACATTTTCAGCGGGTCTGTACCCTGGAAAGATACAATGACACTGTTTAGTGTCGGATCGTAACCGACAAACCAGATCTGCACAACGCCGCCGTCACCTCCAGCAGCCACCGGTACAAAATCAGGAATTTGTGAACATTTGGCTACGATGAGGGATCAGGCCAAGGTAGGATCTGATCAGCGTATATGAGATGCCAAGGCGACTGCGTCCTTACGACAATTCCAGGCCAGGAGACTAGCAGTTCCACAAACAGGAATGGCAGCATAAATGGTATAAGGTCTGAACGAGGCTACTTCTTGAGCAGACAGAGGGATAGTCTCGCGCTTCTCGAGGACGGAGAGATCGTCTTTGACCAGTGCATCGGTGATCTTCTCTTGAGCGGGTATTGCCTGAACAAAGCTCACGGCAAAAGAGAGGAGAAGAGCGACTGGGCGTAAGAAGCGCATTGCAGAGACCTTTTGTAAAAGGTAACAGAGAGGCTGAGAGACCCTAGCTGACGCATCGTGTATGAAGGCTTTTTAACAGAACTGTGAGTACGAAGACGGAAACGAGTCTAATGTCGTCTTTGATGAACTGTCTACTTAGGAACAAGAATCATGAATTAAACAGTTCGCATACTGGTTTTGACTTCATCATCAAACGAGACTTGATGCCGAGGCAGGCTGGGAGGTTCTCGTCTTAGATGTTAAGAGGGATTGGGTCGACTGTTTAATAGCAGTAGGACGGTCCTTCGCATGTCATGCCTCGAATGTCAAGTAGAGGTATCATTGAGACCCCAATACTTGGTTAGAAATAAGATTTAGGATGTATTGTGGAGCTCTTTTTGACATATCCTGAGTAGAAAAAGCTGGTTTGGCAGTTGGTGGAAGAGGGATGGAAGCAATGTGGCTGGCGTAGTAAGCTCGGGGGAATGATGTGAATGATGTTTATCATTTGTTTATGTCGCTCGGTCTATTTATTTCACCAGTCCCTGCTCAGTAAACATTCACGCCGGAACTCAAGAAATTGTGTCCTCAATTCGAAAAGATACTTTCGCAACTTGAGAACTTCCCGATAAATATTTACAAGGAAAAACGCTACCCCAGCACACAGACCAACTACTTCCCATTGGCTTCTTTATCAAAATTGCAGTATTTATCCCCGTGTTCTATTTCTACGCCAAGAAGAGTGTACAGGGGTCCCGTTGTCACCTTCATCAACATCCCATATTTACACCAGCGTATGGCCCGCCATGATCATCTGCATCCCCAACAAAGATGTTTGGAACATAACCAATCGAGCAGTTAGCGTCCGTGTTGTCTTGTCCAGGGCAAGAGACCCAGGAGAGATCATTTAGTATGTGGAGTTCGCCTTCAACGTGATGGAAGCCAAGGAAGCGACCAGGTACAATGGGAACAATGTCTTTCCTGATGAACCGCATACATATCAGATCGTCACCTCATAATAGACTATTCATCTGAAATACTCACTTGTTAACAATGCGAGAAACTGCACCAGAGAAGTGTGAGTCGACAAAGTCCGCAAATGCTTGGTTTCCGACACGAGGACAACCATAAGTGACTAACTTGAAGGTCGTCGTCGAAGGTAGGTTGACCTTGAGGTGGACAGCGGAGATTGTCGCGATTGCACCGCCTGTAGTGTAGGATAAACATCTAGATAGGCTCATACCGCATCTTCAACACTACTTACCAAGTGAGTGTCCAACAACAGTAACATGTGTCGTGCTGAATCTTGACATTGCACTTTTCACAGCCGATAACACGGGAGCAGCGGATCTGAACGAGCAATCTCAATCGTTGCACCATAAATGATATGAGGGAGCTCACAAGGATTGAGCAAGGGCAAAGCCATTGTGAGTCTCAACCGATGAACCGATTCCGGGGAAGAGGCTTGAACTCAGTGGAGTCAGGAAGAAGTCTGCATCAGTGAGAATGGGTAAACTTCGTATGAAATCAAGGTAGTCAGCACTGGCTTTGACCAGAATACGCCAAATTGTCCCCACATACATCTTTTCAGCGTCTGTCCCCTGGAAGGATACGATGACCGTATCGAGGGTAGGGTCATACCCAACATACCAGAATTGCACAGCTCCACCATCACCACCGGCAGCAACTGGCGTGAACTGAGGATTTGAGGAGCACTTGGCTATGTTGAAATAATGCATTCAAACCATCAGTCAATGGGACCCCCATTCATCAAGGACTCGAACACTAACCGCAGTTCCAGGCCAAGATACTTGAAACTCCACATCCGGGAACTGCTGCATAGATACTGTAGGGCCTGAAAGACGCGACCTGTGCAGTAGACACAGGAAAGGTTTCGCGCTTTTCAAGGAACGTGGTATTCAGATTGACACTTGTGTCTTCGCTTTCAGTATCCACAGGTGCAGCCTGGACAAAACCCAAGGCGAGAGAAAGCAGGAGAGTTGCGCGGCGGAGAGAAAGCATCGTGGTTTCGCTGCAAAGATGTCAACTCGAGCTATTCAAGAGTCCACTAGTCTGAAGTTATAAAGCTTCAGAGCCGAAGTTCGACGCCAAGCTTGATGATGTCCAAGTGCTAATGCATATAGGCAATAGAAGAAGTTCCAGTGTCCATCACTAGTGTAAGAAGTTTCGAATTCCGAGCCTTGATGGCCCTTGAGGTCAAATGTTCGAACGAATGTAAGTGCCAAGAGGATCAGAAGCGTCTGCAACGGCGATTTCATGACTAGACAGTGCTAGGCGCGGATTGCTGTAGTGCGAAAACCGATTTCATGTAGGCCTCTATACATGCAACGGCTATTGAGTAGCTGATACGGGACTTGATAAGAATTGCGGAACGAAGGCGAACAAGCGGCCGAGTAGTTCGTGGGATTTATCTCCGCGTACGGGGAATATTAAAGAATCAGATTGTCTTCATCCATGTGGAGGTGGCCACTAGTCAGGAAGAGAGGCTCACTGAGAGAAGGCAACGTGATTATGTAGACTAGTTATGTTTGTTCATTTGTTTGTTCCCATTCAGCGCTACTGCGCGCGGCCATCAGAATCCTTCTCTTCTCTTTTAATCACTTCTAATCTCTCATAAAACCATGCTTCTCGCTATCATGACACACGTTCGCTGGCATTGACCCCGAGAAATTTTCTCCTGTTTAAGGATCTAAAAATACAAGTGGCATGCTCAATCAATCCAAGCGCTCAGCATCCCATATGGACCCCGTCATATGGTCCAGCATGATCACCGGACGCGCCATCAAAGATGTTTGGTACAGCACCGACGATGCATTGATCACTTGTGTTATCTTGGCCTGTTGAAATATCTCAGAGGCTGCTGCTAGGAATGTCGTATTATGACTGAAGGATTTACCTGGGCAAGAATCCCATGATCCATCCTGTTCAATGTGAACCTCGCCAGACGGATGATGATATCCGAGGAATCGGCCTTTAATCAGTCATCATGAGATCAGGTATAGAGGTGAAGCACTCTCATTGCGACACACCTGGGACAATGGGAACTAAATCCTTTCTGTTGGAATAGGTGAGAACTCTCCCCTGGATACGACACGGTCAAAATACTGACTTGTTGGTGATACGGGTCTGATGAAGGTGAGCATCAACGTAGTCCGCGAAATCCTGGTTGCCGACCTAATCCCGAGTCATGAGCGAGGTGAGTATAAGAGGACCTCAGAATTACCCTGGGCATTCCGTAGAGGAATGATTGGAACGTCACGCCACTGATATGGAGTGGAAGATAGACGGAGTCGAGCAAGGAAATGGCAGCACCTGTCCGAAGCCCATCAGATCACCGTAAACGAGAACCGACGTTCTACTCCCACCTAAAGAGTGCCCTACGATTGTAACTTTCTTTGCGCCGTGGGCTGAAATCGCCGAGTTTACGGCGGCTAGAACTTGTGTTGCAGTTCTTCGACACTAGTGAACTTCCCTGAGCTCATTTTGTTGATCAGCTTACTCACTTTTCTTGCTCATCGCCGAACCCGTCGTGAACAGATATACTTGAGCTGACGCCGGGGAAAAGCGACGAATTTAGACTCCTCCGAATGATGTTCGCATCGGTCGCGTCTGCTTCGCTATGATTTCATGAGCACATGACTGCAAGCTTCCTGATGGAACTTGATATAGCTCACATTTTAGACGTGTCGGTTCCCTGATGAGCGACTATGACAGTCGCCAACGACGGGGAGTATCCGACGTACCCTACAATCTTTAATGAAGGTGCGTTGCAGAATGTTGCGCTGTTGAATGCTTACAAAATTGAACGGACGACCCATCCCCTCCGCTCGCCACAGGAATGAAGTCAGCGTTGGCGTTACAGTTGGCTGAGGTCGCTTATTCAACAAGAGTCCATTTAGGGATTTGTTGTACAGAGACTCACTGCCACAGGTCCAATTGCGGGTTGTGGACGGATTGCAGTAAGCCGCGGCAGCAAAGAAAGAATAAGGCTTGAAAGTCGCAATCTGAGCAGAACTCAAGGGCGTAATAGACTGCCTCTTCTCAAGCGATGGGGCAGCCCAGACACCTGAGGAAGCAAGAACAGCAAGGAACACAGAGCCAGCGTTCAACTTGACCATGATGACGGATAATCCACGAAGGAGTCGAATTTCCTTTACTGCCAGATACAACTTTTTATACTAAAACACACACCTCAGATCACTTCACACTGTATCTATGAAAATCGGATCAAAGGACCTTGGGGAAAAGGCCGCCTCTTCGAATCATTAATTGGGTAAGCGCTTGTCAACGTTGAATGGGCGGTCTGGATAGTTTTCAGGCACGTGGTAAATGAAAAACATATTGTAACATGGGATTGGTGCACCTCGTTCTTCGAACGTTCAAGAGTCTACGGTCCAACTATCTTCTGTTGTGAGGGTACCTACCCACCATCAGCTTTGAACCACATGCTGTCATTCAAACCCCGTAGACTACTAGAGGACTAAAGGCTTGGCGTCTATCCGCGAGAGCACATGCCAGCAGCTACTCACATGCATCCGTGAGCCAGTCATTCTATAAAACAGACGATAATGCTTCGTAATGTCCTAAATTAAGATATATTGCTAGATGTATACCAATAAAAAGCATATGTTTACTAACTGTTTCTTTTGCACGAGGTCGATACTTCTATGTCGCTAAGCGACCTAATTCTCCGCCTGATGACTTCGAGAATACGAAACCGCATGGAGGAATTGGCCTGAAGATTCAGGAGACATTTCAGCATCACCAAAAATAGGTCTGTCGCCCTGTCATTTCAAGGTATACCACAATCTCCGCGCGTATGACCGCTAAGCGGTGTAAAGATCGACTCGCTTAACCTGCACCCGTAGAGTCGTAAAATTATAGCCATTGTTCTATCAATATCTCAAGCCAAAATTAAAAGAGGCTTGACTTGCTCATTTCTGTGGGAAAGGAACAGCGATGTGCGTTCACGGATGTTTGCGACATCCTCGTAGGTTGGCGCTCAGAGGGTCGAGTGTGGATCTTGCTAAATACTAGGCCCAGGCCATTTGGAAGATTTTGAAGAAAACAATGGGCAGGCTGTCAGACAATCTATCGATACTCAAAACAAGCCCCTCCAGATTGTTAGAAGGTTCGGAAGATGGTTTCAGTTGGGTTTCCAGCTCAAACTTCCACCCCGTCAGTATGAGAATACACTCACTCCCGTCTGCATAGCTGAGATAGAGGCAGTAATCCGTTGGTTTGCGAATAGACTGGTTGAACTTCTCTAGTATATGAAAGTTCTTCAAGACAAGGCAATCAAGAAATCGGACAGCCGGAGATCGGACAACCGCCTCATGTTTCGCTTGAACTCTTCGAGTCCGGGGAGAGCCCCAGTAAGCGGTCTATGAGTCGATTCAAAATCAAATTCGAACGGGTTGAATTGAAAGCAGGCGTGAACGGCGAGAAGGTTGAGGCAATATACTAGAGTAATCTCCATAGCAAGCGCTTTCAAGCTTCAAATATTGAAAAATCCTGTGAAGGGGATGCAACGAAGACGATTTATGTGAATGGTAGGAGCAGGGAAAGGCGCTTACGTGAGCGCGATAAATAAGCCTCGATCTCTGAGCATTGAGAGGGCTGCGAAATTTGGTCGACCGAAAAGTCCTACAAAGAAAGCGACCAATTGCTTTGGGAATGAGTGGGGTGAAAGAGGAGATTGGAGATAGCCTTCAAATGCGTATCGGACTTCATCCCATTACTCCCGTTGACCCTAACGCTCCCGTTAACGCCCCATCTAAAAATATTACTCGAGCGCTGGGTGCCACTTGAACTCGAGAATCAGGCTAAGCCTAGCATCCTCGACGCGTATCAACTAACCCTAAGGTAGGCCCATCGCAGCATTAGCCCTCTTTTCCGAGGCAGCTGTTCCGACCACTTTTCACACCTCTTTGTCTCCCACTGAATGATATGACGCCAATGAGGGCTCAGAGCGACGGCTATAAGCAAGGAAGCACTGTCCATCTACCCTCCAACCGTACACATCATTTCTGCCAATATACCAACTTCCCCCGTTGCTTTAGATGACCAGGGTCTGTCGCCCATCTACTTGGCCATTTCTCGGGCTGGCTCTTTGGAGCCTATCAGACTTGGTTATAGTACCAGTGCGACACGGCTAAAAAGGTACACAGGACCTATAATCCACTTGTCACGCGCTAGGTTGGTCCTAGAACAGGGTATCATATCAACGAGAGGCAGGTAGGAAAGAGCGTTAGGTATCAAATCTCGAAGGTCGATACTAGAAAAAGAAGGAAAACAAATCCAACAAGGGGTATGTATACTTAGGACAGGATAAACTCGATGCTTGTCTAGTTTCTCCAGGGATCACAAACGTTCGGGTTGTTGAAGTCAGAGGGATCTTCAGTCAAATAACCGCGCCTAACGCCCTCCAAATAGGACCTGCCGCAACAAAACTCTTTATCTACGGAAATTCATAATTCTGATATTTACTGACCATTGTTTAGCTAAATCGCCGGCCTTCTGAGATTTCTCGACCTTGAAGTTCCAGAACTACGATTGTGCTTAACCTAAGTCCCAAGAACCATAATTTTATGAGCTTACAATCCAGCCAGCGCCCTCGCTGTAGGCAAGTTTCTGCGCGTCGGCCCAATCGGAAAGGAAGGTATCGTTTGCTTGGAATTGAGTTGGCAGGCCCCATTCTACATCAAGAATGAGGTGAAGACGACAAGACAATTTACCAACNACTTACCACCAAACACGAGGGGACTATTGCCAAGCTGCGCATCCTGTTGTACGCGATCAAGATCTAAAAGACAGTTTTAGGCGTTATGAGTTCTCCCAGAGCAATGCCGACATACTACAAATGGATGTCATATAAGCCTCTGGGTTGGGATCGGCAACGCCCTGAAATGAAGAATGAGCGGAGTGTCTTTTGTCACCAAAAAAGCATGCCGTACTCCAAATCTAATCGCCGAACCAATGAGCACAGGCATGAGTATTGAACCAGCGGTGTACTTACGAATAGTAAAGATGGTTATCATATATCTGTGGGCCATCTTGCGCGTCGGCCGGGTTGCTCGGATTGTTGTGCTGCCAATTGACGTCCATGAAGCTACAGACCCAGTCATTACCCTAACATTGAGTCTCGAGGAGGTGAAGCAGGAAACTCACGTCGTGATCAGCGGCTCTTCATTCTTAACCTCCTGGTCTAAACCGAATTGGTGAAGAATTTTCATAAGAATTGGCATGGCATCTTGAAGAGCGGCGTTCACTTCAGCATCATTGCTTTTACTTGACGCTGTCATTGAAATGGAAGTAGTGAAGTTGCTGCCATGGGAGATTGTCAAGCCAAGGGATCGACGTCCAATGCCGAGTGCCGATTCCATCGTTCGAACGACTTGAACNAAATGCTTCTGGACTGAAGGAGTGTTTTATCTATAGCTATAGAGCCANTGTGAACGNTCGACTTACAGTCACCATATCCGGGAGTTTGAGTAGCGTCCATAATTGGCTCGTTGATGGCTTCGATAGCNGTGGCCGCCTTAAAGTCGGGATCAATGTGAGATAGAGCCGTCATAACAGCCGTCCAGATCAAAGCTCGGTGATAGTTATGAGGAGTCTGATTGAATGTGAGCCGCCACCTGCGCAGGAGATCCTAGAGAAAGAAGACACACATAGAACTGAACATTGGTCGTACAATTTCCAGCAAACATTTGATTGGGGCTTTGGACGCCAGGTAAAGCATGGTGATCGAGAATGGCTACGATATTCGCGTCTTGGAGCTGTCTGAGGCCACGTTTCTAAACTACTTGTTAGTNACAGGCTCAANGAGNGATAATTCGAAGGAAAGAACGCACTAGTTGCTTTAAGCCACCGCGGGGATAGAATTCAGTGGAGCGATCCACCAAGTCCTCGATGATCCAGTAGCCCAGCTAGGCGGATGTTAGCAGTCATTACAACAGTTGATTTCATGTACGCACCGGAATTCTGACGGTGTTGATTCCAGCGTTGACGAGGTCATCCACATCGTCCTGNTTGAACCAAGAGTTCCTGCAAGCATTCTTAATTGGGACGCGACAGACGATTATCNGAGATCATACCAGTGACTGTTGAATTTGCTGTCGACCGTGTTGGGGAAGGCTTTCGCAAACGCGCTGAAAGGCATCAAANGACGGAACNGAAANAGATNATNNAATTCAGGCTCACAANTCCGTCGATATACAAGTTGAGCAGTCCGAACAGGTCTGGCCCCCCATGTCGGCCCATTCTATTGCATTGTGTCAGCGTCAAATCTCGCGCATATAGCTACGTCGAAACGCGAAATGTACCCTGGGGAAGCATCCAGGACTCAAGAAGAAGCCTGGAANCGCGTGAGCAAGGGCGTGTCATCGTGAACCTGAGCGTACCATGAGCCCAAGTTGACACCATAAATTGGAGAGGGTAATGCGGCTTTAACAGTGACGGAGGTCAAAAGCGAGAACGCCGTAGATAAATACAAAAGAGTGGAAGGCATCGCTGAACAGATTTCCTTGGAGGATTCACTCAGCGNACGCCAGCAAGGGTTTTAAGGAGCGGAAGAAGGCNGTAGGCAAAAAGAANGACACACTAACAGANACTAACGCCCAGAACAAGCCAACCAAACGCGTGATGTCGTAAGTCACATTTAGACCCGTTGACAAAAAAAGGGCTTCCCGACTTCTAGTCCACGTTGGAGGGCGCAAGACATGCCCATCAGCAGACCAAGAACTGACACCCAAGATACCTTCAATAGTTACTTTGGCACACGTTAGAGCGATGCAAAAGCCTTTGACGGGAGTTCGACAAGGGCGGCCATGTGCGCGTGTGCGCTTGTACATCCGCTTCCTATTTTCCTCCTGCTCTGGAGAGGTGAAGCTGTACCAAAAAGGTACCGAAATCTTCCTCCTGATTTTACTGTGTCCCGAATAGATTCTTGGGGCAGGTGGTCCTATAAGTCGACCTGCACATCACTGAGTATCAATCTAGGTGCGTTATGGGAGCAGCAAAGAATCACAACACTGATATGTCGACTCGGTTGAATTTACGGTGGGAAACTCGCTCATTGCATTTTGATCTCAGGGCCATCAGGATCATGGTACAGCATCTGACCTGGACCATCTTGTCGACCACCTTCGGCACCGCTTCTTTGTACAAGACCCACAGGGCTCGCAGAGAGCCACAAACTTTCCAATTTCTTTACTTCAGCCCAAACACCCTTTCTTGCCCTATTCTCCACATGCAAACCGGATGCTGAGCATGAGACAACACCAAATTCGTCCTACGCTTACCATGTAACAACATTTGATGAGCAACTTGCGGTGCCATCTACCTACAACAATTCCTGGCCTACCTTTGTTTAATCATCTGGACACACAGAGAGATGAAGTGCGTCAAGGAGTCTGCTTGTTCATCAACATGATGGTGCCTAATCCATGTACACCACATGATCGATGAAACGGAGAGTGAAGCTCTGCAGAAGCGGCTGTCGGATTATTTCGTTTTGGGTGCCCTTATACTTACCGAATTTCGGGTTTTCGTCTGGTTTTCAGTCGTCGACCCGTGTATTCTCGCCGATCAAGACTTTACTCCATAGGAATTCTCGACAATCAACTCTCGCATCAACGTGTGCAGATGATGGCAACAAGTGATGTACAGTTGTACAGTTGTAGACGAGGCGCCTAGCGTCGCCAAGGATGAGTTGCCCGTAACAGTGATCAACGATCCATCCAACACTCTTCATCATTAGGCGGTGCTGTCGTCACAATCAGAGTATATATACTCATACCGATGACATCGATGAACAGACGCCTCTCCTTTCTCTCCAGTTAGCTAGTCTAACTCTTTTTTCGGTCCCGTTTCCTGTTCTTTGCGCGTCCCGCGGGCGTTTGGTTTACGACTTGCTTCATTCGATTTCTTCTGCAAATTTCTTCTAAGCGGCCTTCTTTAATCACTTTAATTGACTTTAATCCAATGGCCCATCCACTCTTTCAATTTGCTACCCTCCTCCTCGGAGCAAGCTCGGTTATTGCAGCGCCGTTTACCCTCAAGGCGCGACAGGGGACAGTTTCGGCAGTTTCTACTACAGACTTTGACCAATTCAACCCTTTCACTTTCTTCGCGGCTTCGGCATACTGCCCACCAGACAAGACAAAAGACTGGTCTTGTGGTGGTGCGTAGATCTCCATGGAATTCTAGGATACAGCGGTTCCTAACATGATATTGTTTCTATCTAGCGAACTGCGATGCCAATCCCAACTTCCAGCCGACTGCATCTGGAGGAGATGGGAGCGATATCCAATTTTGGTACGTTGGCTTTGACCCGGACCTCAGTGTAAGTCTTGCTCTCTCATCCACAAGGTAACTTGAAGAGTAAATGTCTTTTTGACTTTCAGACCATCGTCGTCGCTCATCAAGGAACCGATCCAAAGAAAATGTACGTGACCTTCTGAAAAGTATGATGATCCAAGCATTAACATTCCCTCAGACAGTCGCTTTTAACTGATGCTGACTTCTTCCTTGACAACTTCGACGCGAATCTCTTCCCCGGCATCTCGGATGACATCAAGGCTCATAATGGTTTCCTAGACGAGCATGCAAAGTACGCATCAAATGACAGCATGCGTTTATTCCATTAATCCCATTTTTTCCAGGACTGCCCCAGATATTCTCGCGGCTGTTCAACAGACCATGAAGGACCAAAATACCAACAAAGTTACGGCCGTCGGCCACTCTCTTGGTAAGTTGCAACAAACCGTCAGATGTTTCAGAGCAGTCGCCTATCCTCCGAAAACCAGGTGGTGCTCTCGCACTCCTTGACGCCATGTTCCTTTCTCTCCAAATTCCCGGCGTTGACATCCAAATGATCAACTATGGCCAGCCGCGCGTGAGCTCTTATCCTCGCGAAACAATATAATTAAGCTCAATCGCCATCACGGCTATAGGTCGGTAATCAGGCTTTCGCTGATTTCGTAGACGCGAACCTGAAAATCACTCGCATCACAAGCCGGTATGTGCTTTCCACTGCTGCCATCATTAAACTGTCATTCCTAAACGCTACTCTCATATGATAGGAAAGATCTCGTTCCCATCATTCCGGGGCGGTTCCTTGGATTCAAGCATGAGTCGAGTGAAATCCACATTGAGTCGGGAGATGGTAGCATCGTCTCTTGTCCGGGTCAAGATAACACCGATTCGCAGTGCTCAACTGGAGATGCTAAAAACCTCTTCGTTGCTGACGTCGAGGATCATTTTGGTATGTGTTTTCGAATTTCAGTGATCATGGATACGGCCGCTGAACATCGAGCTCGTACCGCAGGACCTTATGGTAGCGTTCAGATGGACACGAGTTGCCCGCCCTCAGCCTCATGAGTAGAATGTGCTGTTATGGAGTCTTATGTCTGTTATGTAGTCACTTCTAATGGGATTTGGGTGATTCATAAATTAGCGTGGACATCGCTACTGAGCACTTTGCGATCACAGTGATGGTGCTATCATCATCCTATCCGTTAAGAATGTCAAGATTATCGATCTTTGTGGGATACTCGTGTCTAGGCATTAACCACAGGCATCTCAGGGAATCCTCGATTTCCTTCCAACTGCTAGCCTGACTTCATTCAAGGACTCGAAAATATCTCTTGTCACAATCGTGGGAACATTCAGAGTACGAAGATCAGCTCACTAGATTATAGCACGCCTTTTAGCTCTTCCTGCGCTCACCGCCTTCATGAGTTTTCATCTGGCATTTCCAACCACATATTATGTGTCACCAAGCTCGCAGGGGAGCCATGAAGCCGCTTGTCCTAGAGAACGTATCTCAACTACAGCGAGTCATCTGCTTCAGAGTTCCAACTTGACGCAACCAGATATGAGGCGCACCCTAGCCGTTACACCAACAGTCATTCTCATGCAGCTGCAAGAGTGCCTGGATTATAATAGGCTCACGGGGTAAGGAGACAGTACTTCAAGGGCCGGCGTCCTCCTTCAACACACCTTCACTTTACGGTCCTTTACCGAGACCGCATATCACAACGCATTCGAGTTTGTGCATGAGAGTCACGGCTCCGGATGTGACTCCTGCTACTTACTCCTCCTCCAAGCTGCTCCAAAATGCCCTTCTATCACATTGCGTCAGTGCTCTTATCAGATGTCAAAATATCGTTACACGTGCTATAGCGGTTTTCCGATTTCAAAAACCTCCGGTTTCCGAGGACTCGCCGAACATGCTAGAGTGCCCGAAGGAAACGTGCCCAGTTTAAGCTCACCCAGAATCTGCTCAAAATCATGTCAGTACGTAATGAGGCAATGATTGAAGCCACTGACGGCGACGCCACTGTTGGATTATNCCGNCCCATGTTGTCCNCGTTCGAGGANCTTAGACTANGCCTTGGATCTTGTTGGCCTGCAGATTTNATTCNACTANCTACGTATGTGAATGAGGATATATCACCCCGGACTCCAGGAGTAAAGCTGGAACTTCTCCTACTTGTCCTCGCGGNCNNNCTTTCTCTATATGAGAGAGACGACTGGNTGAAACGATGCCAACAAGCAAGTTCGATTACCGATTTGGAACNAAGGATCTTCTACGATTACACAAGGGTCTCGGCNGCCCTCATTTGCTCCTTGGACGAGGGAATGGCTGTGAGATCNATGGTTGAGCTAAGCATCTTCGCCTGGTGGANGTTACCGGTGGGAATGGTTCACGTCTTNATTTCGAATTTCTTCGAGCCTCNCTNCTGTTTTCTGCGCTGAATGGTCCCGTTACNCNGACNTTTGGTAGACTGTGTCCATCGGCTTNCGTTTNGCTTGNTATGCAAATCTCCNAATGCCCAGGAATCTTTGACAGCAATGNCCGATCCCGATGTAGTACTGGCCTCAATCTCAGCCACCATCGACNCCACCCCTTTGACTGGGCTTTTCAGTCTCNCCAGCCACAAAGTGACCAATGATCTTGAANGGGCAATCAATCTGTCTATCTAGGTAAGTGCCAGACAATATATTTGGTGGTAACCGTTGATTTTCTTTCCCCCTCATGCCTGCCTCTCTCGTCCACTTCCTCTCCGCTATAGCAGGTGTTCTAATCTCAAAAGTGGCGACCAATCGCTTGCACCTTCACGTATGAAATATACGTGCCACCCATGGACGACCTTCTTCCCTGGACCCAGGCTAGACGTACGTGGCAACGAAGAGGGCCAGTTTCCATGATCGGTCAAAAGCTGACGAGAGCTTGGGTGCCGTTGTTCCAGTGGCTTGTTCGATCTGCAATGGTCTGGCTATTGCTGCAACCGCTTTACGCATACTTTTCCGAATGAAGAGGACTGGCCTCTGGGTGGATGACGTTTGTGAACCTGCTCTCTTTGATTTCTGCCGCCGCTGATTTTGAAATAGTATGCAGCAATTGGAAGCGCACTCGTTTCAGTTTGTCAGCTGTTCATGGTTTTCTTTACCCCCGGTAAGCACAATTGTATTGACAAGCAACAAAACCTCATTCATGACATTTCACAGATCACGCCGGTTCATTCGGTGTACCACGTTACTATATCTTAATTTGCTTGTTTTATACTATACTTTGGTGTGCTCCTGAGGTTTTCCTTGCCTGCCGTATGACAGAAAACTTCACTAATAGTATGCTACTAGGTCATCCCGTATTTCCACTACATTGTCAATTATCCGGATCGCGCGCGCGGCTCTCCAAGAAATCCGCCACCTGTTCTGGACCATTGGGCTTTTCGTAGTTTTCTGGCTCCTCCTCGTACTGCAATTCATCTGCGAGTGTGAGATGAAAAAATCCTGGAAGGCTGATCCGATTCCGAAATGTGATTTTAATATCGCCATCCCCGCTTGCCAAATCATCAGTAAGCTCTCTTTCAACTTTCCTTGGCTGGCTTTAGAGGAATAGAGCTAAGGTTGTTTCACTATCACACAGCTGATGCTGGTGGTGACGCTATTCTCATGGTGTTCTCACTCCAGCTGTTCACGGCAATCCAGGAGAGGAAACTTCGGACTCGCTTGGGACTTGCATTTGCCACCTGCATGATTACCACCTTAGCTTCTATTCCCCATCTGGTGATTATAGTTCGCTCAAAGCTTTTTTGTTCCTAACTTTATTTCGGGTGTTGCTGAGGTGAGCGATGCTACCTATCGCCGGCTACGGATTTCGATTGCGTTCGCTAACAGAGATTTGACTCAAGAGTTCTACTTCTTTGATCGTATGCAATTTCCCCTTCCTATTCACGGCTGTGTTTAAGCTTCAGGAGCCCAACGAGCCTCCAGCCTCTCCTGACGACATTCCGAACATTGATTTTGGTGCATTTTTTCAAGACCTTGACGTGACAACGACAGATTCTGAGATGCAGCTCGTAAAGACTCCTTCCGAGCTATTTCGACCATCAGCGTGTGAGGACGAAGAGGCCGAAGTAACATGAAATCAGAGCTAGTAATACTTTTTTGTGCTCTGATGCAGAACCGCATTGTAATACACCCTCTGGCACTCTTAAATCCCTTTGTTTGGCGAGCCATCATTGTGATATAAGCGGGAGCAGTCGATGGAGGGTCGGTGGAGGTGGCACGTAAGGGGAATGGAAATTCCTGGTTTCCGTGTCTCTGGCCACCATCATAATGAGGTCTCGATTTCGACACTCAGCGCTCAGCTGCGATGCATCCTTTCAGTCAAAACTGGGGGCTTCAAGGCGAGCGCCCTCATGCATTTTCTTTCAACTCTTGATCTCCGCCAAATATCAAACCCACCTGCATCCCGTGAAATGTTTTTAGGGTGAGATCAGCCTCATTCTGCCCTTGCTCCGAGAGCTCACTTAGCGTCCCACAGATGGCATGATGCGGGTCGTTACCAAATCAAGCGCGAGGCCCCCACACTCGAAAGACGAAAATGTTTTAAATCATGTCATATTAAATATCTAAAGAGCCACTTCTGAAGACACGACCTAAATAAAACTACACAGAAACTGCTTTTCGGCGCGGCACAGGTTTAGAGCGCTTTCGCTTTTTACCCTGTTCAAACGCATTTGCGCTTTTAAGGTCTCTACCCAAAGAGTCCTCCTTCTTGACTTTGTAGATCCGAACCTATGGAAGCAAATAACATCAGTCATAGGGCGGCAAATAAGCGACAACTGGAACTCACGATCCAATTTTCTGATGTGAACGCCTCATCTAAAGATAAGAGCGGAGAATTAAGCAAAGGCAGGTGTTGATGAGAAGCAGAAAAATACAGACCGAGATAATCGAGTGTAGGTCCTTGTTTAGGCAAGTGTTGCTGCCTCACGCGATCAACAGGCTGTTGTCCGCCATACAATTCTTCGAACCTGCGTTACAAGCGGGGTTACACGAATAATGAGCACGTCAACCGCCACCGAAAAGCACACCTCCGCAGGCGATAAAAATAGACATACCGATAATAGCTCATCTTGTACATCAAGCTGTTCTTCATCGTCTGCGTCGCCCTATCATCTACTCGATACTCTCCTTGAGGAGTGAAGAAGCTTGATTCTTGAACCTCATCTGGCCAAACTCCTTGCGCAATCCTGATCATCCACAAGAACTTGTTAATGTCATCTCCAGAATAGCCGATTAAGGCACCGAAAATGACGAGAACGTAGTCGACATCATGTTTTCTGAGGATAGGGTAAGCAACTTCTTCACTGCTAGCCATAGCCTTTCCGACAGTCGCAATGTGAGCTGTTTTTATTTTACGTTAATGATCAGTCTTTTTTAGTAAGCGCAGTCAGTGTTCGAGAAAACGTACTGTTGTTCCACGTATTGTTATCAACCAAAGTGGGCCTATCAGCCATACCAGCAATTTGGTATCCGTAATCCCACCAGCTCATCACTACGGCATCCTGTGGAGTGTTTTGCCTCAACCAATAATACGCCTCTCGGAAGTCATCAATGATGTGTGGGCTACCATCTGGGTTTGTGGAGGCCAAAACAACAGAGGGAGAAGAATAAGCATGGGAGGTGGTCCAGGTGCAGTGGAAGACGAAGAAAATGAGCATGAAGAGTGTATGGGCGACGATAATCAGACGGCTATCCAAGCCGAAGATTCCCTTTTTAGGTGTAGCCTTCTTGCTGGTAGAAGTCGAAGTAGAGGCAGTAAGCTCGCTGATGGCGCTAGCGAGAGCAGTCTGAGTGGTGGCTGCCGCGGGCTTTTTGGCTTTCTTCGGTGTGGCACTCTGGGTTGCACCGTTGACGGGAGTACCCGGTGCGCCAGATCCGCTCGTCTCGCTTTGGCTGTCATCGGCCACATCAGGCTCGGATGGGTCAATGTAAGTGTCCAAGACGGTGGAAAGCGTGATGGCAGCGGTGACACAAACAACAGGAGTCAAAGTAAGCATCAAGCGAACCATGACACCGGCAAAATAGCTGGCCATGACCGCATAGATAATGACGAAGAGGTGCTCGTCGCGAAGTTGACGGAAGCAAAGCACGACACCAGCGGGGAAGAGGAAAATGAGGAACTGGAGATCCATGAAGAACGAGGGCCAGGCCGTCGGTTGATGTTCAGAGACTGATGCAATGATAGGAATGTACTTCTTGGCGTATCCGGTGTCCCATAGAGAATAGAAGCGACCAGTCCAGGGGGCAATCCATCCTTTGTAAGTGAGGAGGCCGAAAACGAGAGCTCCAGCAACACCAATTGCAACAACACCGATTTTGAGGAGATTGGTAAACTGTTGGTTGGAGACGTGCGATCGAACAAGCTGGGCAAATGCAACAATTTGCAAAAGGCCGAATACACCTGGCAATTTCATGAGCCAAGTAGCTATGCTAGATGCAAAGTAACGTACCTAAAGCAGCCATGTGTTCACTAGTCCTGACAGGCTGGAAGCCAACANANGGTACTTGCATACTAGCAAGTGTTCCAACAGCGTACCAGGACGAGTAGGCGACATATAGGCGGCTGGAGAACCTGCCCATAAGGATGAGGACCAATGCGTGCAGGGGAATCATGTTTGTGATAAAAACGTATCCACCTATTTTAGGTTAGTCTATTTTTATCACAGGTCGAGAAACAGAGCATACCCCAGGCGGCAACCATGTAGAAGTAGAAAACGGCTGCGAGNGTTCCAAACAGGGCACTGCCAATCTTCAGGGCACNAATCCACAGGAAGAAGGTAATCATGAGAAGGAAGATGGCAATGGCCTCATTGTCGTATGAACCGGCGACCGAACGGGAGATGTAACCAGGAGCAATACCGATGAACGCAGCAGCGAGGAGACCAGCACTCGAGTCCTTCATTTCTTTAGTGAACCTNATTCCATGGGTAAGTAAAAGGANATCNCAGATCAGAGATTCATTCTCACATGTATGTTGCCCAGGCAGTTAANGCACTGAACCCGGGNGCCAGAAGAACACAGATGTTACGGATATCGACAGGAAGGTTGATTGCGNGAAGGAAGTTATAGATGACACCGCTGGTAGCCATGAGGCCAGGATATACCGTCCCACCGACAACACGTCCAAGTGGGTACCATGCTGTCGGATCGAACCAATTCCAGAATTCCTNTGCAAGAGATCAGCACGGGACAGGGCAAGATAAATTGAGAGGACGNACATAGAAGCCTTTGGANGCTAGGACACGCGTTGCTCGACTATACTCGACATCTCAACCATGACCAATTTGGAAATCCGAAGTCTACTCACTANTTGAACCATGGATCGCTGTAAAGAAACCATGTCAGAAAGAAGACATGCATTCAAACATTCACACTTACAATTCATGGATAATGCTTTCAAAGTTGATGACNGCGAAGAGACGCGAGGCGATAGCAGCGCCGGATATCAGAGCGAGCGCGACAATACGAATGAGTGACGCGGTATTTGCCACCGTAGCTGGCGCAACATTTGAAGGGACTGGGTAGGCCGTCGGCATGGCCAACANTTATTAGAGCGAAGACAGTAGTATCTTGCGCCTTGTTGAAGAAAACAAAGCAGAGGAGTGCTTAACCGACCGTGGTTGCGAAANGTTAACAGTCGACGTGTCGAATCTGGTCCTCCGTAGTTGCGCTTAGTCAGCAACCATGAGATCATTTCTGGCGCTTGTTCTGGCAATGATCTCTACCCCTGAAGTAGGGTTTCGTTCGTGTCAATCTCCTGGCCTCTCCGGAGAGAAGAAGGCTATANCTTGCGGCTTGNCACGTTCAGATNCACAAGCACTCAATGGGGCTGNGCATTCAGNACAGAGGGGNCTTGGCTGGAATTTGTCTGACCCCGATTTAGTGCTTTCTCACAGCTCCTCAAGACCTCAGCACGTGTATACACGATCACTGTATTTTCCTCAGTTTATTCCCACTAGCTAGGCTAGGTCGCCCNTCTCTCGNGCCAATTATNTATGCTTAAGATCATAAATACTCTCTCATGCAGAGNTNGCGGGNCCACTGACTCTCTCAGGCTCTNATCANTAGTACTNTCACCATGCCTGCAAAACGCGTACTTATTTCCTTCGGCGTTGATGTNGACGCTGTTGCTGGNTGGTATTTATTGNGTCTNTGTAGAACGCTGGTTGAGAGTTCTGAGNTATTGCAGGCTAGGCTCNTACGGNGGAGAGGACTCTCCAGGNGATATCTCAAGNGTAATGTNGGCTCTNAGTAATTTGTCTCCTAGCTCTTATGATCCGACGCACCCTAGGGAGTTTTCGCNGGAGAAGTAGGTGTACCCAGGCTGTTGAAGCTCTTTTCCAAGTATAAAATNAAGACAACGTGGTTCATTCCAGGTATCAAGCTTACCTCCTGGTATATGAANGGTCACTTTACTAACCTTANNGTCTANNAACAGGACACAGNTTAGAGACCTTCCCAAAGGAAATGGCTGCGGTGCGTGANGCNGGGCACGAAATTGGNCTTCATGGGTACTCGCATGAGGTGTGCTAGTAACACCAAGCTTCACAATCTTGCACTTACTNATCAGCCCCCAGAATCCAGTTGCTTTGAGCTTCNAACAACAGAATGATATCCTTNATCATACATTNAANTTACTGACCGAGTTCAACCACGGCATCCCNCCNAAAGGGAGCGTTGCTCCATGGTGGGAAGTNAGTGCGGAAGGCACNGACTTGCTCCTCGAGAAGGGAATCGAATANGGTAAGTGAGNGTTTGTAGAGAACGAATTNTAGTTGACAAGCNTGANTAGATCACTCAAANATGGCCCACGAGTAAGTTTANTCTCTCTCAGTATNNATTAAGATTTTAAAGCTGACGCAAGTGAAGCTGTCAGGCCTATTACCTGCGCGATGAAGATCAATGGATCAAGATTGACTACAAAAAGGAAGCTCAGACTTGGATGGAACCCCTTCGTAGAGGGAAAGAAACGGGTCTTGTTTGCATCCCNGCAAACTGGTAAGCGGTAGAAANATTTCAGCTGGCCAANCCCAANCGTCCTGATTTNNNCTATAGGTATCTAGATGACCTCCCNCCGATGATGTNNNCAGATTCTCTGCATCAACCTTAGAGTTATTGNTTAACTGACAACACCACTAGGTTCATTAAAGGAAGTCCAAACTCNCATGGCTGGGTGNGCCTCAACGATATGCGTGATTTNAAGATAATAATATGANGAGAATAGGTCAGTCCGCAANTGGTGGAACAGNTATGGAAAGACCAATTTTCGTATTTCTACCGGTACNTTCCTATTGGCGCCACGGACATTATCACCTACTCAAATAATGAGACAGNGAAGAAGATGAATTCATCTTCCCCATTACTATCCATCCCGACGTTAGCGGGTACGCATATTGATCGCTCTTCATCACCGTGACGANATCTGATCCCAGCTGTGTAGGAGGCCACAAGTGATTCTNATGCTAGTATGTCCCATGTCGCTAGGTTGCTGTTTGCNNATNGGGTACTAAATTANGCTATCTAGGAGCGCTTCATTGAGTGGGTAAACACCCACGAGAACGTTCATTGGGTTCCGATGATTGAGATGTCAAGAGAGTTCAGAGCGAAGAATAAGCCCGTTGTTGGCGCNAAGATGCCTCGCGGTTTCAAAGATAGTGGAAGTGAGAAAGCGAAGCTGTAGTCATCAGCTAAACTCCTACATAGCTTCCCACTAATGTTCCAACCAAAGCTAACTTTTCATCTCGGTTCGCAAGTTATTAAATCGCAGTGACTAATGACGCAAAATAACCCCTATCCAAACATCCAAANGGGATTTACCNGAATCACCGGCAATCAAAACCATACCCTCGTCGATTAAGCGCCTACCTCTTTTATCCCGAAATGCTCAGGAGTCTTCGGTCCAGTGACCAATGTGAACGTCCAAAGAAGCAGCGTAGTACACATATATGTCAGCATGAACTCCGATCCCTCCACTCTCTCTTCCAGACTCCGTCCACGCACACATTCGTCGCGTTCTAGAACGCGATCGATTCTCAAGGATTATGNGGATCCCTCACTTACACGAAGAACTCAAAGACTCAACAGAACGCGTTACCGTTCAAACCAAGTATGGTGAGGTTACTGGTGCTAGGGCGTGTACAGGCGCTGCAGTATTCTTAGGTTTGTGGCTTTCGTGGTGGCTCTNGACTCAACTTACATTCTTCTTAGAGGTCCCGTACGCACTGCCCCCAGGGCGATTTCAGGATCCCGAACCTCTACCAACTGGGTATCAGTACCCAAAGAAGGACTACATTACTGAATCTGCGTACGCTGCGCAACCACTGAATGATGGGCAGGCAGCAGGTATTGTAATTTGATATTTCGAATGNCTCTCTTGTTTTATGTGCCTGGTATCGATCATGTTCTCATGAAGACGATATCATAGGGNGTCCGTTTGAGGATAAAGTCGGACGTGGACAACCAACTGAGAATCCGTATGTTACTGTCANGAATCGACTGTACTCCGCAACTAATCAATTCTGGANGTAGATTGTTTCTGAACATCGTGGCTCCACCATCTTTCCCCAAAGAACGGAATTTTCCAGTCCGCGTTTATATTCACGGAGGGTACGTTGCCGATAATGGTGCACTTTGTCAAGTGAATTTGCGATCTTTTTGTGCCACAGGTTTCTGCAATTTGGATCNCCACATAGCCTTGATTCCCAAGCTCAATTTATCGCTGCCGAGNGAAAGGAAATATGGGTTAATATTGGCTATCGGCTATCTGTGTTCGGGTTTTTAGCGAGCGATGTACCGCACTTGAGTGGGAACTACGGATTTAAGGACCAATGGCTCGGGTTNATGTGGATTCGAGATAATATCGCTGCATTTGGCGGTAATGTATATTCAATAGTATTTTTTGGGATATTGGTANTAATGAATTACAGGCAATGTNGACGACGTCCAGTTGAGTGGGCTTTCTGCTGGTGAGTCTGGTCAATGATTTGATCAGCGAATGCCTGATCNGTGCCNTCANCAGGCGCACACTCCGTGCACCAGATATTGCACCGCGTNTCANTGCTGCCAGATGGAGAGATGGCCCCATTCCAANTTGCNTTCCTCCAGTCAAACGCGATCCTGTTAGNNCNTTNTCNATCTGATATCNNTGATGAAANTTANCTTCCTCCAGCACCGACCCNAAAACNCCTNCTCAGCTCCGACCTCAGTTCCAAACGCTCTGTCGTGGGCTCGGNCTCGATCCCGATGACCCGGATATCTTGACCACTTTACGAGACACGAATANGGTGCCNTGGAAATCTGTAACCCGACTCATAGAGACGAGTGCTCTGGGCCCTTTAGGTCGAGATGGTACTTTTCGAGGNTGCCTTTCTCCCGACTGGATGATCACCTCACCTGGCCCNATGGCCCGCCAAAAATCAGGGGAATTCAGTGCCTCNCTTAANGCTCANGGCNTCAAGGGTATCATCATNGGTGATCTAAAAGAGGAGTGGTACTTGTATTCGATCGCACATCCNATTTCTTCAAAGGAGAATATCCTACAGAACTTGAATAGGTATTTNCCGGATGATATCTCAAAGAAGTTACTCGATACGGTCAAGGCACCTGAGACGAGGGAGGATGAAGACCCTACTCTGAGGTGGTTTGGTGAAGTCTTGAGCGTTGGGCAAGTTTATCTCCCTGAAAGAGTTTTTGTCAGGGATTTAGTAGCAAATGGATTCCCGGTTNTGAGATATAANATNCGGTGGACGCCTGAAGCAGGTCGACCATTGGGTANGTTAATCTTCTGCTTAANCTNGATATGCTCTGACGTGCAATACTCTGAAGGTTATGTGACCCACGGAACTGATCGTGAACTATGGGCACTNCGGAGACCAAATCTTGATGATAGTGAATGGGAGACAGCAAAGCGNTTAATAGANACTATCCAGGAGGANCTGAGGAATGTNCTCAAGGCAGGAAATACTCGTAGTANGAGCCAAGTNCTAACGNTGAAGGAAGACCGGAGTATTGGTTGGACTACCGATAAGCGATGGGACGAGATGATGCATCTGGTNGATATTTTACCTGGAGAGCAGAAAGCGGCTCGGTTGTGATTTAAGTAGTTCAAGTAATGAAAANAGTCTACTGCTCAGCATNTTTTTACANCTGAAGGCCGTGTATCCGATGTACCCGANGATGAGGAGTGGACGTACTGCGTATTCCAGTGCCACCGTAGTAGATGATGCTCGGGCAATCTCGACAAACGTCATCCACGTGATGGAGATATNACCTGGGCAATGGGCGCACGTAACAGCGCAGCNCTCATTCCTAACCATATCAGANGTTGAANTCCCTAGGTAAAATAAGCTCCCGGTNAGTGCACTTAGCTCTGTCATATACTCAAGCTTACAGGTTATNGTGGCCAGGAGAGTTCGATGTCTCTTCAGGTGAACCTATCAGGGAGAGATCTCTTGGACGCGTATCAGGGCGTCCTTAACCGCCAGGATATCGACTGGGCAATATTCACATANGAGAAGGGCACAAATGACTTAAAGGTGCAAGGTACTGGAACCGGAGGCCTTGAGGAGCTCGAAGAGGAATTTTCAGATGGAAAGTGCGTATGAGTTGGCTATCGCTGATGGGNCAGATTAANTGAAACAGAATGCTCACTACAGGATTCAATATGCATTCGCTCGTGTTCAGGATCCAAATGTCAGCCAATCTCCTGATATCCTATTTCCGATAACTAACATGCCTTTAGAGCCAATTGTTAAAGTTCGTGCAGATCAACTGGTGTGGTGATGGTGTACCAGAAGCCAAGAAGGGCTTGTTCCATACACACTCTAGCTCAGTCGCGCGGTTCCTTCGCGGAACTCATGTTGTGATCAGTGCTCGAAACGAGGTAAGCACGGCTATTTGGATAGGGGCAATCGCAAGGGCTCTGCTTAACCTTCGACTTGACAGAATGATGTCACCCCCGCGGTTATCATGTCTCGCGTCGAAGCAGCATCAGGGGCAAAATATTCAGCTCATAAAGAAGCACCGCGCAAATTTGAACCCATTGCACCCGTTGGAACGAACTATACCCCCGTGGGCAAGGTCGATATCAGCGAGCTAAGAAAGGCTCAGACTCCTAGTGTCCCGAAACCGACTCCTCCGCCCACGTCGAGTCGGCCCGCGTTTTCGTCTTTCAATAA
>JANIEX010000193.1:0-48075 GCA_027627405.1 Leucocoprinus birnbaumii
CGCTCCGGCAGACAGACCCCCATCGACCCCGCAGAGCTACGCCGAGCGGCCGCTCAATGTCACCGACGCTCTCAGCTATCTCGACGCGGTCAAGAGCCAGTTCCACGACCAGCCCGACGTCTACAACCAGTTCCTCGACATCATGAAGGAGTTCAAGCATGAGCTGTGCGTACTGGAGCGGTGTCCTTGGCTGTGGCTTACATTGTCTCTGTAGTATCGATACACCCGGCGTCATAAAGCGGGTGTCCCAGCTCTTCAACGGCCATTCTGCGCTCATCCAGGGCTTCAACACCTTCCTCCCCCACGGCTATCGCATCGTGTGCTCGACCGATGCGCACGACTCGAACTCGAGCTACATCACGGTTACCACTCCCACCGGGACCACGATGCAGACCACCAACAACGGCCCAGGGCGGGGGCCAATCCTTTGGTCAGTCGCACCAGCCCCTCCTTCGGCTGCAGGTATGCTTCTTTTTCTGCGCACAGTCACCTCTTCCGTCATTTATTGATCATGTGCCTAGTGCCTTTAGATGCCATCGCACGACCGCCTTCGCCAGAAGCCAACGGGGCTTACCCTGGACAGGCCATCGAACCTGCTGTCCAGTACGTGCAGAAGATCAAAAACCGATGTGATCCCGAAACGTACCGCCAATTCTTGGATATCCTATCACGCTACCACCACAAGCCCGAGACTATCGACGAGGTGCGCTTCTCGTAATTCTGAGGGAGCTATTGACTAAGGACGTGGACAGGAGGAAGTATCAAGACAGATAGCTCTATTGTTCAAAGATGCCCCTGATCTAAGAGCAGATTTCCGCGTCTTCATGCCCGAACAAAGTCGCCAGCTGCTCGATGAATCGCCTCCACGAGCCTCGCCAGCTCAACAACGAACCGGGACGCCCTCACAGGACGCGCGAAACAAGCGGAAGCTCGATGCTGTCGCCAACGCTGCGTCATTGCCCACTAAGCGTAAACGCAACAAGGTCCCCGAAAAAGAAGTCATACCGCCGAAACCAGCACCAACCACTGCTGTAAGTATCACCCTCGATTCATTAGACTCATACTAAAAAGGACTTAATAGCCCAAGCCGCAACCAAGCTCTGAGCGGACTACCCTCGGTTACGGGAACAAGAGCATCGCAGGCCCCTCTTCCCCTCACATGGCTCACAATCAACTTCCCGCCGCTACACCACGACCCCCTCTCCCCGTCGACGAAACGCATTTCTTTGATCGTGTCAAACGGGCGCTTGATAACCGCGATACCTACAACGAATTCCTCAAAGTCGTCAACCTCTTTACCCAGGACTATATTGATACCGCGCGACTCGTCAAGGAAAGCAAGCACTTCCTTGGAGACGGGGACCTATACCGACAGTTCAAGGATATCCTGGGGTGGGATGAGCTGAAGGAGCGCGAGTACATGATGGCGGAGTTCCAGAATAATTGGACTAAGCCGACGCCTGTGCAGTTGCCGAGTCGCGTGAGCCGCATAGACCCAAGCGTCAAATACGGCAGTTATCGCCGACTGTCGAGTACCGTGAGTGGCTCAATTACCGTTGGTGTAATTTGAAACTGATTTTGTTACAGGATGCCAATGTCCTCTGTTCAGGCAGAGATGAGATGTGTCGTTCCGTGCTCAACGATGAATGGGTGTCACACCCAACGTGGTCGAGCGAAGATTCCGGGTTTATCGCGCACAAGAAGAACATCTACGAGGAAGCGCTCCATCGAAGCGAAGAGGAGCGACATGAATACGATTTCCACATCGAAGCCATCACGCGAACCATTGCCCTCCTCGAACCCCTGCACAACAAGATCGCACAACTCAGCCCTGAGGATCGCGCGAACTTTAAGCTCAAACCGCACATCGGTGGCTCATGGAAGGCCATCCATACGCGGGTTATCAAGAAGATCTACGGTCGTGAACTCGGGTTGGAAGTTATCAGTTCCATGCAGGATTCACCTGTCCTCGCTATCCCCATCGTCCTCAAACGTCTAAAACAGAAAGAAGAAGAGTGGAAACGATCACAACGGGAATGGAATAAAGTCTGGCGCGAAGTCGACGCTCGAAACTATACCAAAAGCCTAGACCACCAAGCCATCGTATTCAAAACGAGCGACAAAAAAGCCATCACGACGAAATCCCTCGTCAGCCAGATCGAAGGCGCCAGAGAAGAACAAATGGCCAAACGCGCGTCGTTGATCGATCCGTTGTTCGCGAGGACGAGACCGAGACATCAGTTGGAATATGTCATTGATGATGTGAGGATTTTGCAGGATGCTCTCAAGTTGACGTTTTCGTTTTTGGATCGGACGCAGGGACAGATTAATTTCGCGGAGAGGAAGAGGATTGAGGGGTTCTTGAGGAGTTTTGTGCCGTTGTTTTTTATTATGGATCCGCTGGCGTTTAATTCNGCGTTTGTGGTGCAGGAGACGAATGAGAGTGATGGGAGTGATGAGGTTGTGGATGATAATGCTGAAGCTTCTAGCGTCGCCAGCACCGCTTCGAATTCAAACTCGAACGCGAACTCGAGAGGAGGAGGTAGAGGAAGGAGAGGAGCAGCGGGGAATAACATATCAAGTGGCGGCGGTGGAGATCTGAGGAAGAAGTTGTTGAAGAGTGAACAAGCGAAGAGCACGAGTGGGAGGAAGACTAGAGCTCAGGAAGCTGCCACTTCGTCACCTGCTGGATCGAGGTTTGCGTCGCCGGTGTTTGAGAATGATGATGCGGCTGCGTTGGCTGCTGTTGCGAATAAGAGGAAGAGGAATATTTTCTTTACGAATACGTCGTTTTATGCTTTGTTGCGGTTAATCGAGGTGAGTCCTGTTCTCTTTCTACATAAATGAGGATGAGAGTTGATTTGGTATGTAGTTATTGTACTCTCGACTCTACTTCTTCAGAGGCCTAGCAACAAAACTATCAAAAGAAGCACCGGACAAGAGATATCCGAGTAAGGAAGCGATACAAGCCGGAATGGCGAGTCAAGCTTCGGATGCGATTACGAGTTTTGGAGAGAGAGCGAAGAGTGCCGAGCATTTTTATGAGCTGTTGTTGGTCTCGTGTGAGAGGTTGTTTGATAATGAGATTGAGCAGCATGCGTTTGAGGATCAGATGCGGTATATGTTTGGGACGAAGGTGCGTTTACTCTCCTTTCTCTCTCTCTCTCTCTCTCGATGGTAACTTATACGGGGTGTTGATTGGGGCGTTTTAGGAGGCATATAGGATTTTTACGGTCGATAAAGTGATCGGGGGGATTATCAAACAGGTGCAGGCGATTATTGCGGATACGAGGAGTCAGGAGTTGTTGGAGATTTTGAAGAGAGAGCGGAGTTTGGCGAGTTTTACGTCGCAGGATCAGATTAGTAGTCGGAGAGGAGCTGAGAAGATTCTTGGACCTGATGAGAATTTGTTTAGGATCGATTGGGTGAGCCTCTCACTGGTTGAGCTTTTGGGTTAAAGACTGATTGGACGTGGTGTGCGTGTGTGTGTGTGTAGTTGTCGGATTCGAAGATGATGACGATACAGTTGATTGGGAAGGATGATTCGAGCTTTGATGATGCGGAGGTTTTGACGGGGAGGTGGCAGGCTTATATCGATTCATATGTTTCGGTTTGTCTTGATTCCTTTGACTGGGTGATTACGTTTTACTGACTAGGGAATGTAGAGCGAAAATACTGCGGGTGTATCGCATGCCCGAGTAAGACTACCGTACCTCCGCAGGTCAGTCCTCTTCCTCTCCCCTTACACACTCCCTCTCACACCTTATCCCTGAACAGAAACATACCAACAAAAGTACGCGACATCCAACCAGAAGTAATCACACAAGACGGGCAAGAAATCAAAGTCTGTGTACGAACATATCGACTATTCTACGTGTCCGACAAGGAGGACTATCTGTGGAAGTTTAGGAGTAAAGCTGAGATGGAGGGTAATGCGGTGAATTTGAAGAAGAGGAATGTGTTGAGGAGGAAGTGGTTGGAGAAGTCGAAGGTCATGCCTGTGTTTGTAGCTGTGGGGAAAGGCAAGGAGAAGGAGAAGGAGAAATTGGTGGAGGTGGAGAAGGAGAAGGAGACGCCGAAAAAGACGTAGAGAAGGAGAAGGAGACGGAGAAAGCGATTGAGGAACAGAAAGAGAAAGAGAAAGAGCTGGTGGTGGAAAACCTTCCAGAGAAGGCGGAGAAAGCTAAAGACTCTTCTCCCGTGGTACCTTCGGTCGAGCCTTCCCCAGAATCACCTGAAACTGTAAGTGAGCCGAGAGAAGAGGGTGAAGTGACGCCTGAGGCAAACCCGGTGCCTCCTGAGACTAGTTCGTAGGGTTTCTTTTTCGTGCTTGGTGGTTTGAGCTCTCTTGTCTGGTAAATCGCATTGTATTTCGGTACTGATACATTTTTGTAATAATTTGTTTGTAATTTTAGTACCAGCTTTCTGTACTTGAGTTGAACACTATTTATCAGTAGAATCGCCATCTAAGAGGACAGTAGTATTCGCAGCAGTCCTGGTGTTGCCTGGTCGCCTCGCTGTCGAGGCGTAGACCTCTGATAGTCGTTTAGCGCTTTTTGTGACCATCCGTTCGGCACGGCGCTCTTCCTGGGCTCTCAACCCGTCTACTGGGATACCAACATGGACGCTGGGTTTTCCATCATAAAGCTAGCGGCAATACTAAGATAACTGCCGATGTAACAAGCAGTGCATTTTTTATGTAATAATCGAGGAGAACTCTAATTGTCTACTGTGATATGTGCACCCGAGTTTAGGTGACTGGTGACGATGATGATTCCGAGAGTGACGAGGAGGAATCGGAGCAAGCAACTGATGCCCCAGCTCAATCTTCAGATTCTTCAAAGAAGCCCACCCTGGCATCCCTCCATTTTGCTGACCCCTCGTGGGTGATTTAAAGTCTCATGCACTTACTAGTCTCTGGTTTCGGTTCCCAAGATATACGTGAAGTCTCATAACAAGCTCGCTAGATTAGGTTTACTCGGAAGTGATGCCAAGGTTCATAATGGAGAGATTGAGGCAAAGATTGAATTTAATGTTGCCGAGACCATTGTGAGGGCCTTACATATCACCTGTAGTACGTTCAGATCTCCGGGACTGGGTCGCAGCACACTATTTTCCAATCAATTCTGATCCGTCCATATGAGAAACTATAAGCAGCGGTATTCAAGTTGGCCCTACGACCATAGTGTGATTTTCCCTTGAGCTAACCACTCAACTCAGCCAGCTTGATGGCTTTAGTGTACTGAGAGCAATTCTTGAGCAACAACGAATGTAATCATCGTGAAATATGTAATTATATGACAAATATAGAAGCACATTACTTGGAGAGAATTGCAAAAGCTTCAGTGTATGAATGAATGTCCGCTTGCAGAAATCAAGTCTGATGACGTACATAGAAGAATTAGTAATGGATGGCTCCCTCATCAAGACAGAAATCACGAGAGCGAGCAGGCTCTCGCAGGAAATCGGAGAAGGAAGCGTGGTATAAGCGAATGGAAGACTCCAGCCCGAGCTGGTTTTGGGATATCAATCACGGAGTGAAGTTATTTGAGATATCGATAGGAGGAGTCTAGGGGCATATCAAGAAGCATGCTGGCCTGTTCAAGGGCACTAAGGTCTTTGCTGAGAAACCAGGTGGAATAAGAGGGGTACAGAACGGAAAAGCCGAGAATATGCATGGTTTGCGGGGGCCGCTTTGAAGTAACCCTAGAGAGCACCTGACGATGGAGGGAGTCAAGTAATTCCAGAGGATTCGCAGTCTCAGCCCCGATACCGACCCCACGGATAACTCTGGCGCAAAGTCCGAATCGTGCAGACGGGTCATCGTTGTCTCCATCGTCGTCATTGATAAACCGAAGAATGAATGCCAGGGAGAGAATAAGGGGATCATTGCCGATTGCCAGAGTAATGAGGTGCTTGTAGCGGGTGTTCTTGGTTGCAAGCTGAGAGGCGGGCGTCGGAATGACTGTATCGGGATCGTCGATCTTCCCCGGGCATGAAAAGTAGGTTGTGGCACCTAGACGCTCCAGCAGGTCAAGCTCTTCTGCTGCGCTCTGAGCAACAGCAGACTTGCCTACTCCTGCAGGACCGACGTACCATCGCCACCCTTCGAAGGCGCTTTGGGTCAGCGGTCCATGGGCCGATGTCCGTTCTCATCGACTGTCTGGTTTCTTCATGACATCGAGGAGGATATGCGCGATAAGCGGAATTGTGAATAGCGGCAGGAGCGCCTTTCTCCACGAGGCGTTGAATCACTGATATGTAGATAAGCCCTTGGCTAGCAATACGCGCAGAATGGGACTGACCAACGTTAATTGTACAAAGTCTTCGTGAGTGTTTCTGATGGTTAACATTGTCGTCGAATGGGTGGCATTCATCGAATGTATGGCAAAGTTTGAGGCTCCGTCGAAACGATTGCCGTTTGAGGAAATAATGGTTACTGAGGTAAGGTTAGCAGGAGATGATCAGGAGATCGGACTACAATACTCGCCGGCTTTGTCCTCGCATTGTCGAGCGACTATTTTGCCAGGGACGATGGAGGCTTCATTGAGCTCGCCTGTGGGTGTAACCTGGGGTGAGTCAAGGTGACTGGCGTTCTTGTCCTTGGCGGGCTTCTTGCGTTGCTTGGAAGGCTGTGGGCCAATCGGGATGTTGGGGGATCCTGGGGCAGGAGACTGGGACCTAGACTCGAAAAGAGGGGAGGTGTTGCTTTCTCAAACCTTTTTGGATTGCGGTCTAGCAGACATAGCCGGCAGACGAGGTGGTAGTGTGAGGAGGGATGGCCTCTTGTGAACAGCGATCAGCCTAAAATAAGCTGTTGTCAATGGATTCTACTCAACCTCGCACGGCCACCTTTGCATGCATAGGCCAGAGCATGAGCAGTACTTTTGTCTTGAGCTTTGAGTCAAAGGGCGTCGAAGTGTAGTAAAATATTGAGTACTTGTGGAAAGGCAAGATGCGGCACTCGAATCGAAACGAAGTCGGAGGCATGACCAAATGGAGCAGTTTCGGACCCTTGCATCTCGGATCAGTAATCGATCAGTGATAGTGATCATCGGTTCTGCATCAAACCGCCGAGATCAAGGGTGTCGCAACTACAATACACCACAATCAAGACTGGTTCTGGGTCAGGTATCGAAAGTACAAATGATTCTATCCACGAGATTGATTCGTCAATTCATTTATGACTGAGCAAGGAATTTGGAAATAAAAAAACACAATTGATTGAAGGTGATGTCCAGATTTATCGTCACAAATTAGGCTCGGATATCTATAACGGGCCATCAGCTCAATTGTCGTTTTGGCTCATGAGCGCTTGAGCACGGCCACGAGTCTGAATCGTGTCTATGTTTCTTTGTCAGTCTCAAACTTATTGTTTAATCTGATCTCGGACAAGATTAAATCATAGCCAAATGCTCGCAATTGCCAGAGGACGACTGGACAGATCTGGCACGTCTTGGAATCTCCTGCTGCCTCTAAATAAAGGGGGAGCCTGGGAGCTTCAGGTGCTTTAGGCTGTGTGTATACATAGGTCGCCGTGCAGGGTTGATTTGATACTGGCTCATTCTGGTCGTATTGTTCTCTCACTAGGCAATCTCTCCTTGTCCACCACCTTGTCCACGACTATACCTGCCAGAGAGGAACTCGGAAAGCTTTGAGAAACAGTTACTTCCCGCCTTTCCAGATCTAGACCTCACCCCCTGCTCCAGACTCTCCTCGCCCCCCAATGGGCCAGCAGCCTTCGAAGAAAGGCAAGAAGCTCGCCAGGGACGAGGACGCCAACCACCTCGACCCACCCCAGGATGCACCCTCAGACAAACTCAATGACGCTGCCCCCGCTATCAGCAAAACAGTAACTCAAAAACATGAGGATACGGCCGGCGAGTATTCTAGCCCTCGGCTCTCCAGATCTCCTGCCAACCCCGCTCCAGTAACTATTGTGTCCTCAAACGGCGATTTCTTTAACGGAGCCTCAGACTTTGCCATCCATTCGATGAATGTTACCCATTCGACGACAAATATTACCATCAGAGACTCTTACGAAGACTTTGAAAAAAGCAACGTTGGTCAGTCACATTCTCCGCGTACCGCTAGGCAAGGGCTTATCTAGTTATCAGTGATCCAACGCCTCACCGAAAGAGGGGCGCCCGAAGCCATTCATAATTCCGCCTACCGTGCCTATCCCCCTCGATGTCACGAAGAAACCAGACAGTCGATGAGAACCGATATCATCTCGTGGACCGCTGACCCGAAGCGCCTTCGGAGGATGCGATGGTATTTCGGTCCCGCAGGAGTAGGCAAATCTGCCGTCGCTCAGAGCGCGGCGGAAGAGCTTTCCCGTCTAAAGCGTCTAGGTGCCACATTCTGCTTTTCACGCCCGGGAAAGATCGACGATCCCGATACTATCATTCCAACCCTTGTGTACCAGCTTGCGATGAAGAACGCCCGCTATAAGCGCTTCGTTACCGAGGTGCTCGGTAGCGATCCCCTCATCCTCTCCATGGATCGTGCAACTCAGTTCAAGGACCTCATTCTCGATCCATTTCGAATAATCGCTATGGAAAACAAAGACCTTCAGCCATTAGTTGTGATTATTGATGGGTTGGATGAATGTCGGGATACAAAGGCTCAATGCGAGCTCATAAATTTGATCCGAGGTGAGGTTGAGCGAGGCGAAGACATCCCCTTGCTCTGGATGCTCTTGAGTCGACCAGAGTGGCATCTCAAGTCTGTTTCTGCCAATGTTGACCGTCCCATACCATGCCAACAGATAGAGATCTCGGTTGATGATGATGAGGCACAACAGGACGTTAAACGTCTCCTCTTCCATGGGTTAACCTCCATCCGGGATGAGTACGGCCTACCGGCGAGCTGGCCTCCCCGGGAACAGCTCAGCCTCGTTCTCAAAGCTGCATCTGGCCACCTCGGATTTACATCTTTCATTCTTCGGTTCATCAATGACGAGGGAGATGACGATGGCCCATCTGCGCGATTTAAACTGTGTGTCAGAGCCGTCAGTGGGGTTGGTATCGGCGCTGAGTCTCCAAATCCTCTAGAATTGCTTGACTCCCTCTATCGTGAGGTTCTTTCCAGTGTTCCTGTCAAGCAGCTCCCTCACACCTTGCGCATCCTCGGCTTCTCCATCGTCTACTCCGATAGTAGGCTCAGCGTCCGTGATCAGGCTACGTTCTTTGATATGTCCCTGGATTCTTTCTATCAATATCTCCGACGACTTCACTCCGTGATCGATATCCCAAAACCAGCTCAGGCTGGAGAGTCTGTGGCTCGTTTTTATCACGCTTCCTTCCCCGACTTTTTGCGAGATCCCGCTCGCTCTCGTAATTTCTTTCTAGATGAGGGAGCAATCCATTATGATGTCGCTGTCCGCTCCCTTTCGTGGCTGGAGAAAGTTCATTCGGATGATCGTGAGGCATTTTTCAATATCACCGAATCTGGTAACTCGCTGAATCAGAAACTTATAGTGCCCGACTCCGCTCAAAACCCTGCTTCGTTTGCTAAATTCACTGTTTGGAAAACCTGCCGCAAAATATCTGACCCACACGTACCCGATCTCATTGTTGCTCTCGAAAAATTTGATTTTACGAGCTTGCTACCTGGGGACAGTTTCTTGAAACCACGGCTGTGCCATTTTGCCCTGTTCATTCGTTGGTTATACCCTCATGTGGGTCAATTTGTCTTATCAGAATTTATGTGGCGGCTCATCTCACTGGACCAGCCTTCCCATGCACACAAGCATCTGATTACCATTGTAAATGACTCGGAGTCTTCAAAGGCTGCCACAAATAAGCTGTATCTTCCACATCGCTGCGAAGACAGAAAGGAATTTTGGGCACCGTTTATGCTGGGTGACACCGCGAACGAGCTACCAGTGAAAATGAATTTCATAGTAGGAGCTAAAACGCAAATTTATGTTACCATGGCAGTGTCGAGACATAACTAGCCGCTTGTAAGCCGCCGGTCCGTGGCTTACCACAGAACCCAAACTCTGAAGTGAAACCTCGTAGAAGCACCTTTCTGTATGTATATAGTTCTTGACTGGGGGACTAGTGCCCTTTAGTCCCCGATTATACGACCAGGTTCTGTCTACGTTCTGTCCCCTCGAGCGAGCGACAGCGAGCTCTCGGTGTAGGTCGCCTCCAGCGTGGCCTTACACTACTGCCAGTCACTAGGCATTCACCTAGCGAGTCGTCTGAAAGGAGCGAAATCACAAATCATTTGTGAATACATAAGTAAAAATGATTAGAGGGGGACATACAGCTGAAATGGGACCCGCCCTACTGTTCATGGATTCTTGTGAGTGATATTGATATTGGACCGCATTGTTGGAAGTGGTTGGAGAAGAGGGTGTCCCAGTCCCCTGAGAGACCTGAGCATGCTGTGAGTAGAGAAAATCGATGCCTCGGGGACGAAAAATACAACTTTAAATAATACTCGCAACATCCTCACTAGACGCCAAGCACCGTCTAGTGAGTCGGCTGAATTGACCAGTTGGTTGCGGCCTAACATGCATCTTTATTTTTTGGGTCAGCAAGCTAGTAGCAGACGGACGCTGCTGCGCTCGCATACCAGCATTTCCCACACACATCCGCCACCCTTCTATTCACCACTATATGGCTTTGCTGGGAAAACTCCTCCAAAGGTCGTCACTCCGTTCGTAACTCTTCCCCTGAGAGACGTAATCGTCCGAAGAAGCTCTTCAAATGGACGATTCGCATGGCGCCAGATCACGCGTGTGGAACTACTATTTCACGCTCTTGTGGTTTCCGCTGAGTGTTGCATATGGCGCAACCACCGAAAACCTGATGATAGCGCGCGCCTCTTTGGTATTGCCTTTGAAGTGCTTTTTTGGGTGCTTTGTTGCGGGAAGGGTCTATGTGGAGTCGTTTCGGTGGAAGAATTGCAGGTAATATAGAGAAAGCCCAGAGGTTTTATTCGCAGGAGTCAGGGTCTCAAGGAGACCCGGATCGGAGACTCTTCCACTAGTATTGTTTCGTCAAGGTCATCCAGGGATCGGAGTCGGACTTATCGTCTTTGGCTTGATTCATTTTGATTACCCTCGGTTGTTCTTCACGGGTATTCCTGCGCTGTTTTGCCCTTGGCCTATCGATTCGCGATGGTTATAGGCAGTATTTTACTGTATTTTTGACTTCTGGTTCGTACTCCAACTGGGTTACATTCGTTCTTTTTATTTCTCATTGTTAGTGACGAATTATTCAAATCTTAATGATAATACCACCCGGCCCACACCGGTCTTCCTCTCCTTCACTATTTCTGTCTTGGCAATCCCTCGCTTCTCGACGAAATCGACAAAATCAGAAACACCGCCACCAACTCCGAAATACAGAACCTTGGCCGCAACGAAGCACTCTCCCTTTCTCTCTACGCCACCCTCTACTGCCTCCCGAGAGCCACGACAAGCCAACCGCATCGTGTCCACAAGACTGGGCAAACTATCAATTCGATATATCGTTTCGGAAGTGAGCACGAGATCGAAAACTTCAGGGTGAAGTGTGGATAGTTGTGTCGAGAAGGATGACCAAGAGCCGGGGAAGAATCGGAGGGTGATGTTGTATGTCTTGAGAGAGGTAAGGAAAGCGCTTTTGAGAGAGGGAGAGATGGGCAGTTCGAAAGGCTCTGGAGTAACTGGGAAGGGAAGATCTTCTGCGTCGGCATCTGAGGCGTTGGCAGTTCGGTAGGTTTGTGAAGCTGGTGAGAGATCTAGGAGATATAAAGTCAGTAGACGAAGATGCAAGGCGAATATGAGAGCATACACCAAGTCAAAAGAACGTTGGGGAGTGTTACGAGCTCCAAAACGGAGTCGTTGTAATCTTGAAGATAGATTACAGTTTCTGGGAGTTGAGAAACTTCGCTCGGAGGTGGAGATGAGAATATGTGGTGTAGGATGTAAAGGGATGGAACCGCGGTTCCGCAACCGAGCTATAATTGAAGGAACCAGTTCTTGAGTACAAGACAAGTAGATGATAGAATAACGCACCTCTAGTATATGTTTACCTAAAAATCCTTCAACACCGTGAGTTGAATCCAGATACTCGACAAGATCAATACTGCATTCCCAAGTTTTCAGCCCTCCCTCATAGACGCGTGGAACGAGATCCGAAGGTGCTTCAATGAACTGCAAGGCAGAGGCATGTCTATGTTGAGTTTCCTCTCCATCTCCCTCCACATTCGACTCATCACCAGTCGCCACATCGGCAGCTTGCGGAGCATCATCAGTACCGGCGCCTTCAGCAATCAGCTGAAATCGTGCATCAAAGAGATCGCGTCGAGTAAGCGTGACATTTTTCGTTCCATCGCGGAGAGGAACGTTAAGTGGAGAACAAGAGATAAGTGAGGGCAGTGAGTCAAGCTATCTTTTTCTTGATGTATGAGATCCGGTTTTTATCGTGGATGTGGTGGAATAGACGCACAAGGTCGTGAATTGGAATTTCTCGAGATGGTGTTTCGGGCGGAAGAGTCTCTTCGTGCGAGAGTTTTGGATTGCTTGTGGATTTGTTTTGAGGCGTAACGAGGGTGGGATCGTCCACCAAGTCGTCAATTTCGAAATCAAACTTGAACATCCTCGAAGTCGCGGTTCATCGTGCTGAAAAAGATTAGATGTGGTTAATTGCGGCGTATTTGATGGCGTCCTATTTTTGGTAAACGGACAGAAGTCAACGGGCACATGGTGTAGTTGGTTATCACATCCGCTTAGCATCTGATGCGAATTGCGGGGGGTGCTGGGTTCAATTCCCAGTGTGTCCAAAAATTTTCATGAGTTACCTTCTCATAATATGCTACATACGCCCACTGGGAGGAAGCGTGTGGTTTTTTTATGTCAAAATCACTGATATCAGCTGCAAATCAAGCGAAGAAGATAAAACTGGAGAACAGAGATCCCTCGACACCAGCTGTCAGATTGCTGTCTCTCTTTGGGACCTGAGAGTTGATTTGGGGAAACAACGCAGTCGGACAATTACACTGACCTGTCAACGACAAATGGAGAAAGCTTGCGGGGTTGACGGGGTAAATGAAACTTATGAAAGTGGGAATGACTATGAATTGAGCACAAGGCATAGTAAAAAGTGTACAAAGAGTCAAAAAGCTTGGACACACTGGGAATTGAACCCAGCACCCCCCGCAGTTCGCATCAGATGCTAAGCGGATGTGATAACCAACTACACCATGTGCCCGTTATGACTCAGTCGTGCATACCCCAACGCGTTGTAGCCCGACTCGTCACAAAAACATGCGCTTCTCAAAGAGAGACAAATGGGAGGCTATTTTTATGCGCAATACGCTTTCCCCGCAAACGTTCATAAGGGATAGCCTTGGTATCAGCAGCGAGGCAGTCCTTATTAGTGTGAGAAGCCCGGATAGACGTTTGGCAGCTAGAAGGCTCTGCGGCGGTGATGAGCGCTCACAATCGCACGTTGTTGGGCCCGGAATGGGATCGGAGGTTGATATAATCGGNTGCTCGCGTCTTTGTTCTTTACACCTTCCCCCCCTTCGTCCCCCTCACTCCTCATTGTTCTTTCAACTCCACCGCATAACGACCATACAGCGTATATAATACTTCTCTATACCCCCATAAACACTATCACCTCTCCCCACTACTGAACGACGAAGAATCATGCGACTTCGCTCGAGAACGACGCGCTCGATGGCCATAGGCGCCACTTTAGCTGGTTTCGCTGTACCTGGTGTATTGGGCTGGGGAGCTGCGGGACATGAGATTACTGCTACTATTGCCCAGGTCTACACCGACCCCACTGCATTGGATAGGTTGTGTCGGATCCTGAACGCGGAGGCTGACGCCAAGTTCGCTGTTACTGATAAGAAGGGCGGTTATCACGGACATGGGCACAACCATGGCGACGAAGAGATTTCTGGTTTATGGGCAGATGGTGGTGTACGAGAGGAGTCTGAAGGGCCTTGGCCTTGTCATCTCGCGTCTGTAGCGACCTGGGCAGACAAGTTCAAGTATAGAATGCGTTGGTCGGCTCCTTTGCACTATGTTAATGCTAAAGGGGACCACCCTCCTCAAACGTGTTTGTTCCCTGGTCCCGACGGTTGGACGGGCCAACCGAACATCAATGTTCTAGGCGGAATATCCAACACGTCACATATTCTTCTAGACTATGCTGATGGGGAGCTCCATGACATCGAGCTTGCAAATGAAGCGCTCAAGTTCATTATCCATTTCCTTGGAGACTTGCATATGCCGTTGCACCTTGTTGGCAGGGATAGAGGCGGAAATGGTGTAGACGTGTGTTGGGAGGGAAGGAGGTCGAATTTCCATTCGGTCTGGGATAACTATATCGTTGCGAAGGCGATTCGAGAGACGCCGGTCAACTATACCAAGCCTTTGCCGGCTGAGTTCGAGACGCTGGAGAGGAGCTTACGAGGGGCTATCTATGATCCGTTTATCAGGAGGATTGTTTGGGAAGGCATTGAGCAGCGGTGGGCTGAGGATTTGGACAAGTGGATTGCGTGTCCTAAGGGCGATGAGAAGGACGAGATGAAGGAGGTAGATGGGAAGGAGACTGTTTGGTCGACTCTACGCGACTTTTTCATGCCTGGGTGGATCGTCAAGAGTACCGCTGACCTTCCTCCGACGGATACGGAGCACATTTGCCCCTATGCCTGGGCCAAGCCAGTCCACACTCTCGCTTGCGAGGTCATCTGGCCACCGGAGATCGACGAGGGCTCTCATCTCACATATCCCCCTCGTCGCCCTCGGTGTGCGAGGTATCCTCATCCCCACATGAATAGCTCGGCTGACGAAGACGACGTTGAGGCGACGGGAGGGCCTGACGGCGAACCTCCTTATGAGCTTGATAACCCGAAGTACATGAAGCCCATTCTAGATGGTATGCTCCTCGAGAAATTCTTGGCCCAGGGTGGTATTCGCCTCGCGGCCACCTTGAACTACATCTTTGCAGACCAAGCGTCTGTTAAGCGCGTCTATTAGTTGTTGATCATTCGGACCTGTATTAGCTATGTAGAGCAGCCTTATCTTATCTCCCACATCACGCCGATCACGACATCAAATGAACGTCCAACTTTTTGTAGCGTCTGAACAAAATGACTCCAATCCACTTCTTACACCCACTTCCCGTCCACCGCTCACCATGCCCATCCACGGCCTCAAAGCAATAAGCAAAGCCAACCCTCCTCACTTCAACATCGAAAATGTCATTAGACCGAACATCCTAGCTTTACATCCTTATAGATGCGCTCGCGACGACTACAGCGAAGGCATTCTGCTCGACGCTAACGAGAATGCCATGGGGCACTCTATCCCCAAACCAGCCCTCAACGGCACCGGCGCAGCTAATACCTCAGATAACCTCACGTCTGACCTCGCCGATACCCTCGACCTCGATTTACACCGATACCCCGACCCATCTCATCCTGAAATCAAATCTCGTATAGCTAATCTTCGCGGATTACCTTCTACGGATTATGTATTCCTTGGTGTTGGGTCTGATGAGGTTATTGATTTGGTTATGAGGGTTTGTGTTGCTCCTGGGAAGGAGAAGATTTTGATTACGCCTCCGACGTATGGGATGTACGCTGTTTCGGCGCAGGTGAATGATGTTGGGGTCGTTAAAGTTCCTTTGGAGATAAGTGGTGAGAAGGGAGAGGGAGGAGAGGAGGGAAGGTTTAGTGTTCGTGTTGATAAGGTGCGCGTTTATATTTCTTTTTTGGGTTTAGATTAGAAGTTAATTTTGTCTTTCGTTTTGAAGGTCCTTGATGCAGTCGCTGCAGATCCAAGCATCAAACTCATCTTCCTCTGTTCCCCCGGAAACCCATCAACAACACTCGTCTCACTAAACACAATCCGAACTCTCTGTTCCTCACCCGCATTTAACGGAATAGTCATAGTCGACGAAGCTTACATCGATTTCGCTTCCGAATCTTCACCCAACGGCGAGCCCGTATCAGCCGTCTCCCTAATCGAAGAATTCTCAAACCTCGTCGTATTCCAAACATTATCCAAATCGTTTGGTTTGGCGGCTATCAGACTCGGAATCGCACTCGCTCAACCGCCTTTGATTCAAGTTTTATCTAATACGAAGGCGCCTTATAATATCTCCACACCAACAGCCCACCTCGCACTTTCCGCTCTTTCCCCACAATCTCTTGCAGGTATGAAATCTAAAATCCAAACACTCATAAAGAACCGTGCGTCCCTCTTAAACAAACTATTCTCCGACCCCATCACGAAACGAAATCTGGGTAAACCTATCGGAGCGGGGCATGCGAATTTCATTATGGTGCCTGTGTTGAAGAAGGGGAGTGGTGGAGAGGAGGTGGATAATAAGAGAGCGGAGAGGGTTTATAAGATGTTGGCGGAGGAGAATGGGTTGGTGGTTAGGTTTAGAGGGAATGAGTTGGGTTGTGAGGCTTGTTTGAGGATTACGATTGGGACAGAGGAGGAGAATGAGGAGGTGGTGAAGAGGCTGGGGAAGGTGTTTGGTGAGATTTAGGGTCATGTTGTTGATGAAGAATAATGTATATGAGATATCTCAATAAATATATACATAGGAGCGGAATTCAATGGATGAGCGGGCTACTTGCACGCAGCGGAAGGTCTCATAACTGATGACTCCTTTTGCGACCAATAGTTGCGAGCTGGGGCAATAAGCAGCAGATTGAACTCCGAACCTATCGCAATAGTCGATAGGCCACGGAGGCGCTTACAAGAGAGGGAGCTTCGACTTGAAATATGTCAGGTCCGAATATCAATGACGAAAGAGACATATGAGAAAATCAAAAGTAGGCATCAATTATATCATTTGAGTGCGTATAATATGTTTGGTATGGGTTCAGTAAATGCTGAAATGCGACCACATGATGACAATCCGAATGATAGCTGGCAGTAACTAAGCCGTTCTTGGATTGGCATCATGCTTTCACGAAGCATTCATGAGGGTTCATGAGGGTTCATGAACGCTCATGAACGCATGAATGCAAGTTCATGAAGGTGACGTTATAGTTCAAACGTTCATGAAGTGTTCATCATCAATTCATGGTGACGTTACATACTTATACATAGTTCATGACGTGTTCATCAATTCATGAATATGCGAACGCTTCACGGAATTCAATCAGGATCTTTTACTTCTCGTTGTATATGCCATCAGTATTTCCCGCAGCTTCCTCGAGTCCTCTTGGCAGAGCCTGTTGGGAACTTGAAGTACCAGCAGAGCCTGAGCCGCTCATTCGGCTTCTTCAGAAGCAACAAGATCAGGGTCCTATTGATGGAAAGATCTGTTCTCGATTATCGAATCCGCAAAGGCTTTCGGCAAGGGAAGCAAATCTGTAACGAATAGTTGTTTAAATGATGATCCAGGGTTGAGGGTTTCCTACAACATCTTCTCCTGGTTGTATTAGGAGAAGTATCGTGAACGTTGCTATTTTTTATAGACGCTTCTATTCGTAGCAGAAAGCTCATAGACACACAAAGACAGTCGTATTCAAGAATAATAGATGCTGCGTTCTGCCGAAGAGCAGCATTTTAACAACATGAGATTTATTAAGACTGCCCGGAGGGCTGAAAGTAACACTTATTATGCACCATATAGCTGGAATAGAGATTAGAAACTAAAACAAGTGGTCCGAGGCGAATAATACGGATGAGCTCAAGAGTCACAATCACCGTCGAGATCATACAATGCTCTAATAGCGTAGCGGGATACCAAGCGAGCTGAATGAAATGGGAGATCGTGCTACAGAATTTGCGAGGAGTCAGCATTTCCATCGTCGTCGCCAATGCCGCGGAGTACAAGAAGCTGATACGCTAGCTACCATAAGAAGAGGGCACAGTCTAGATGCCAAGCTTTTTATTTCTGTTCGTTTAGGAGCGAGGGGTTTGTGCCTATCACCGACTCATCTTCGAATGGTTTCGAGTCCGGGCCTGAGCGCTTGAGCCTCAGACACTTCGTTGTCTTACACGAGGACAGCGCAGCACTTGGGGTAGACCTAGCTCAACAATGACCATGAGAAATGCATTCGAGATCTCGGCGTGTCAAAAACCAAGGCGCTGATTGGTTTCATGAGATTGCCACGAGAAACTGATGGGTTGTCTGGAAGTCGTGTGCCAAATGATCAAATTTCTCGAATTCTTGAACAACTTTACACTGATTTACCGAATTGAGCCTTGGGACGCATTCGGCAGACGTACGGCAGCACTTCAACATCAGGACTACCTATCTGTGATTTGCGAAACGGTCTATCAACACGGGAAGTGCTTAGGCTGGATTCTTGGGTCCTTAAAGTGCTTGCAGACTTAGACCGCAAGGAGGAATTGACAGGCATAGCTGACACACTGGCGACCACAAACACAGGGTCGCGATTGAGGACATTATCACTTGTAGCAATACACCGCATCACTGCATCGCATGGGTCGCGATATTAAATACGCGTTGTGATGGTTAGATCTGAAAGAAAGTGGGCCACCATCGGGTCCGTTCCTATCCGTTAACGAAAAGAATAGGTGTGCATAAGCTGTTATATCACGAACCACTGAGACCTAGTTCCGAGTCGGAATACTCCGCCTGACGCCTCCCTAAGCAGCACGCTTCGGAGACAAAGCGAAGAAAAACATATAAGGAGGTTTGCCTCGTAGTATTGATAACTGAGCATCCTTTTCCTTCATCGCAGCCTTATTAAGTCGACAAGGACCGAGACGCAGACGCACTACACCCACTTTAGAATGACTAGCAACGACGTCAGGGTTTCAGAAAAAATAGACAGCCTGCGGGCGGAAGATATCATTCTTGTGTAAGAGACTCGGCGGTTGAAAAAGGCGTAATGGAATCAACTGACTCTGGCATACCACAGATTCATGGGACAGTCAGGTTCAGGCAAGAGCTTCGTACGTAATTTCCTGCTTTGAGGTACTCTGACGAAGTGGCTGAGCGTTCGAGGAACACATACAGTTCATCGACCTGGTAACTGGCCAAAAGGGACATCGTGCTAGCAACACACTCAAACCCTCCCGGGGAGAAATCCAGCCCATATTCCTTGAGCACCAGAGACATCCTGGACGAAGATTTGTCCTCGACGAAATGCCAGGGCTTGACGGCGAAGAGTTGACCCATGCTCGAGTCCTGAACATGACGGTTAAAAGGTGGGAACTATAAAGGCTCTCTCACATGCATAGGTTGAACTAGCCCAGCTCCAGGAAAAACGAGGTGGTGAAACTCAGCGGGATCAATTATACTCATGCAATCACGGACAACAGAGTCAGGGACTCTAGGCTTCATACTTGGAGAGGATTCGGTGACCTCTTCGGGCACGAAACCCTGAACAAAGTCGCCCTCGATAGCACGATGTGGGGGAGTCCGTTGAATGCAAATGTAGGCGAAAGTCGAGTGTTGGAACTGCGTAAGACATTCTGGTCGCAAATGCTGTTACGAGGTGCAGGGATCGATCGCTTGGCACAGAGCACACACGAGGAAGCGTGGCGAGTTGTGCATTCTGTAATCCGAGCGGGTGGCGGGCCCGAAACGAGCACGGCCAGCTGTCATGCGAGAGTGATAAGAGACATGTCCATGTCCCAAAATTCTGGCAGAACAAAGATGAAGAGGATCATTGATAGAGTCGAGCGTATCTGGAGGGACTGTATACGCCTCCTCAGCGGTACGAAAGCCAACAACTTGAAGCGGAAGTAGAATGGCTTCCAAAACATGCTTCTCGTGACTTGCCACGTCCTAGACTTTGATGTCGGAGATAATCTAGTCTTCATAATATATGATACGGCTGCAGTTGGCTGAATGATGCTTTCATGAACGAATAGCGCTATGCGCGAGAAACTACGAGCTATATACAGCCCCCTGCTGCTAATTCAGAGCCTACAAGGATGAATGCTTCAAACATGGTAATACTGGGTGCCCCGGCTTTATGACGACATTTCGACAATGTGACAATCGGCCAGGCAAACAAGCGCTCTGTAGTTCCGTGAGAAAACTAGCGACGCGAGTGTCAAGACTAAAATAAGTAGCCATGGGTTCAGAGATCCAGAGAAACGTTCAACAGCAAAGGATGCACTCGCATCAAACAGTAATAAAGCGGAAAAGCCCAAGACCGCTTGCACTACTCAACTACTGCTCTCCTCGCTGCTCAGATTCTTCGCGTGAGCTGCGGGGCAGCTTCTGAGAAGATACTACTTTCGGTCTGGTCAGAGGAGCCAGTTGATCAAGATACTCCAGAGTACTCGATTGATCATCAGATCAGAAGAAACAATCAAAACTTGAGCAGTCAACAAAGTTCCAGGTCGCGACATGCCTGACTATTCGTGAAAAAGTGTTTCTTCCTAAGTCTTCTTCAGTCACATTGATCCACGCCGAAAACCTTTCGCGATATGCGTTGGCAGAAGTCACCGAGACCCTTTAGGGAAGCACTAGCGGGCCGTGTAAGAATGCCATCATCTTTCACAATCGCGTATGCGACTTATGCACTTATCCATGAGTGGAAAAATCAAGTTCGACGAGGAGAGTCACTCGGATTGGCCAGAAGTCATATTCTTCGTATTTACACGAGAGGAAATTTTCGCAAGACACCTAAACACGAAGGTCTGAGCTTGCAACGGTGGTTCGGCTGGGCGGTATCACGGTGTAGAGCAGCATTTTGTCAGACTCTGCTTGAAGCCTCAAGGAGTTTCGTCGACTGCTGAAAGTCAGAGGTAGCTTGCCTAGCATCCAGAGTATGACAATTTCGCAGAGCAATGAATCCCGCCTGGTTACAAAGCCAAGCCGATGGAGCTACATAGTATTCCGCTGAGCTGTTGGAGGCTATCGAAGTATTTGACAGAGAGAAGAGCTCTGGTTCTGACAATGGAGTATGCAGCAAGGAAGAGAGCACGAGTCAGTGTAACGTTGAACTTGGCACGTTACCGGTAATTCCGGCCCGCCTCGGATCATCGACGGCCATATGCTGGGTGTGCAATCAGCTTAGCTGTTCTCAATGTTTGTCGACCGCAAGGCGTCCTTCAAGCTTCCTCCTACCACAATAAGAGACAGGTTAATATCTCAAGAGACAAGGCGCGCCAAAGTAAGCTCTAGATACGTTTTTCTAGTATGATCTAACCTCTTGCCTCCCAGGCGCTCGAAGAACAGAAACGTGTTGGTTGGCTTCTTACTTTCATCTCATATCATGTCCTCAGGCTTCCACACTGTAGAAACGCGCACAGAGATTTGACTCTAACAGGCAACTTGATCTATTCGCGGATCTTTCGCTCGGTCAATCCGATGATGACGAGGAAGATGGGGAAGAAGTTGGCGATGGTGTCGTAGATCCAACGTCGTTTACGCCAGGAAGCGTCGCAGCTTACGCACCCATGGTTGAGCCATATCAGCCTCCAAACGCAATTTCTGGTACTTTAAAACAATCCAAAATTGCCGAGGACTCCGAAGTGTCAAGTGCTGCGACAAGAGGAACTAACAAGAAACGGAAGAAGAAGAAGAGTAAAAGCAAGAAGGCTAGCAAATATGCAGACAAATGTATGTACGCAGAACTACTGGAAATGTCTGAAGACAATCCGTGGTCTGACGTTGATGGCCTACCGGAGAATTTGGAGACAGCATGGGTGGCTGTTGGTCCTGTTCCAATGGGCAAACGCTGCCTTGCAGTCACCCATCAGTCGTCGGGAGTTGCTGGTATTGGTGAGCTACGAATCGTCACGGACTCCTATGTACCTGAACTCGTTTTCGTAGTACCCAACACAACACTACGCTCAAGACTCCTAGGGAAGACTTTGATACCACGTTTTCCATCCATCCTACCGCCTTCGACAGTCTTGGATTGCATACTCGACGTGAACTGGCGTGAAAATGGTATCCTTCACATACTAGATGTCGTCAAATGGAAAGGACAAGATATATGTGATTGTGAAGCGACACTGCGGTACGTCTGGTTTTTGTTCGGCAACGTCTGTTATTCTGACTACGTAACGCAAGCTTCTGGTGGAGGAGATACGCGACTCGGCGAGCTCGGTCAATCGCAAATACTCCCAGCATCTTACACTAAAACAAGGACAGATATATACCAATTTCCGTATCCAACGAGGCTCATTCCGATACCTTATTACACGGACATGGCCCTCCCAGTTCTGTATCAGCACATCATACCTAATGTGAAGGCGCCACGCTCTCTCACGATTGACCTGCCCATTTCTCCGCAAAGGCCGTTCCAAGCGCCATCCTTCACTCAGAGCGGAGTCCAGAGGCAAGAAGATGGTATGGATATTGAGTCACCCCCGTTCACCTTTGGGACGGCGCAGGATACGCACCAAGTTGATGCAACCATACACTCGGATGGGCTTCTGCTGTATGTTGCAGAGGCGAGTTATGAAAGCGGCACAAGTCCATTGAGTAGCTGGATCCCAGTTGTGTCCTACGAGGAAAATGATCAAGGGGAGTCGCTCCAACCTCACGGGGAAGCGAAGCCAAACCCGGAGCACAAACAAGTCTCTGGTCCGCTGGCCGTTTTCGAAAGGTTGGTTTGGCAGTCGGACTATCTCAGCAATGTTTTGATGGTGTACCCAACCCAGATTGGTTTACCGTCGGCTACAGAAGAGTGGCACAGCGAGATATACGGTGAACTCGGGAGACGGATATACACAAGCCACTGAAGTGGAAATGGACTGACCCCACTTGTTTTCTGTCTGAAATTGATTCTTCACGCACGCATTATTATACTCTTAAAGCATTATGTCTACACATGCCACACTACGTTATCCCGGAAGTTCTCAATCTTTGTGGTGTTCTATTGGTATACCCGCTATGCCAAAAGCCAGGTCATTAAGACGTATGGATCTAAGTTATCTATGCAAGACGAAAATATCAGAATAACATAAACGAGAAGATTCATCAATCATCCCATGTCATCCGAGTCGTTATAGGGAGTAGCGTTTCTATCCGCGGTGTTATCAGTTCACCGCCCTAGCAGGTCTAGGAGTAGCGACTTACGCGGAAGGATGCGCCTTTGAGTTGGATCAAGGGGATAAAGAGCAGGAAAAGGCCGGAAACGATCCTGAGATGGAGATTATCAGGATTTTTCAATAGCACACGAAGGGAGCGGAGGACTCACGCAGCTTCAACGCCATAGGTTTGGATAGCCCCATATTTTGCAGCCCAGGGAACTTGATAGTAAGCGACAGCAAATCCACCCAAGATACGAGCCAAGGTAACGAGTGCGGAGACTTCACCCTGTGTTTGATCGTGTGTCAAAACAAAATTGCCAATAGGTGACGGAGTTGAAGGCACACATAGAGTAAATCAGCGACCTGTAAACACGGATTAGAGTAATAGCGGGGTACGTGCCTGGTTTCGCGGGAAACAGTCATTCAGATAGGCATATACCACCACCGTCATGATCATGATAGAAAACTCTGCGATTGCCCAACCCATGATGATAGCCGCGAGAGGGAGATGGTTTTGGAAGGAAGCGCCGATGACCAGGAAACCACAGATGAAGAGAGGTACACCCAGATAGCATGCCCTAGTGGACACGAAAAATCGAATTGTCAGACTTTGATGATCATAACAGTAGAGTGAACGTAAAGGAGCTTACCAGAAACGGGACTCAGCTTCATGAACACCGCTATTCTTTCGGATACCTCTTTCCATGATCCAGTCGTTCAAGAAGTGGCCAACAACTTCGCCGATGAGAACCGCAACCTGTTATTCAGTTAGCTTAGCCGAGACTTCAGATAATAAATAGACGGACAATTGGTGTGGCGTAGAGAGCGGATATGATGATTGCATCGAATCCATAGCCGAGAGGCAGAGGTTCACCGAGGAATACAGCATTGGTCACCTGTCGAAAGAGTCAGAATTTAGTGCGCGTATTCATTGGTTATTCACTCACGTTGATACCAATACCAAAGCCGAAGATAGCAGCCTCAAAAATCAAGACAGGAAGCACATGGGGGCGCCACACAATCCGGACAGGGTCGGTGACGATCCGCTTCCAAGGGGCACGGTACTTGGCCATCTTCCATCCTGTAATTCCTACCAAAGTTTCAACACGGTTGCGAAGTCCTTTGGTTTCTGGTTCCGGAACTGGCTTCAGGGTGCGATCGTACATTCTACGCCACGAATCAATTCAGCGTTCGCGAGTGGAGGTCAAAGAACTTGAAACACGTACGTTTCCTTCATGAAGAGCGCCATGAGGATCAAAACAGAAAGCGAATAAAAGCAACCAGTCGCGTATACCCATCGCCAGCTTTGTCTTGCAGCGAGGAAGCCACAGGCGAAGGGTGAAAGGAAGGGAGAGATAATAAAACCAAGGGTCCACGAGTTAATCTATCAAATATCAGCGCTGAGAACTCTGAGTGTCAGAAAAGCTTTTACCTTCTTAGCTTGTTGATGGAAAGGGTAGAGATCCGTTACAACAAAGAGACCCTAGAGTTGTTTGCTTAAGGCAACGTCTCCACAAGACATTTTGTAACTTACCGTAACTTGTGGTGTCGTCCTATAAAGGCGATATTAACAGGGACAGCGTTTGTAAATCAAATATACTCACGCAAAGAAAGAATTCAGACAACGCATCGCTATTCGTCAAGAAAGTGTTGGCATATCATGCTGGACTATAAGTGGTTTTAAAATGCGCACCAGCAAAAGTAGACAGGTTAGGGGCGAATGTGCAGCCAATGAGAAATGCCAAGCCGAGAAGCTGCAATGGCGATGAATGCATGAGCAGGACAGAGTTGAAATAACTATACCTGAGTCCAAAAAAGCACAGGAAGACGACCAAACTTTCTCATAGCCATTACAGCGAATATTCCACCAATACCAATTAAGAAAATACTCCAGCTGTAAAGTCACTCAGTTGGAAGGAATCTAGAAACGGAGGGGATTATTACTTCGAGGTAACGTTGTTGATCACATTTACGTTGGTATTGAACTGCCTCGCTAGAGGAAACAAAGCAGCAATGCCTGAAAAGACGAAAAAAGGACTTCAGCCATAGTTTTTGGGTGAACAGAAGGAATATGTACCAAGCCCAGACTCAAAGTCTGGGACAATCGAAACGAGGATGAGGATCAATAGATGGATGGTCTTTTCACGTTCCGTCCAGTTTTGAGGGTCTAGGGGTGAGTCGGTTGGCTGCGGCCAGAGTACCTTCTTTCCGTCCTTCGTCAACTTCAGCCTCGAAGCCACTCCATCTCCAAGCTCAATGCGCGCCTCCCTGGTAGCGGTTAGGAATAGTTAGATAGCAATTCAGCTCGCTACGCACTCGGGATTGATGATCAAACGACCAGCGTTCTCCTCGTAGTATGAATTGAAATCGAGAGTCTCCTTCAAATTGGATTGTGATCCCGTAGAGTCGGTGTAGGTGAGCTTATCCGATAGAGACATGGCTCGAAGGACAAGGGGTAGAGATGAACGTCTTGACAGTTCAAGAGGCGTTTATATGGCGTTTGTGAAATCGTTGATTGGCCTATAAGGGATGGCCCGCTATGGGACCCACTGAGCGCTAGTACGTTTTGGCAGCTCCTAGCTCTCCCCACCGCTTAATGTACCTGGCGGGGATATCACTGCTTCCCGGACAGATCGACCCACTTCACAAATGGGCCCCAGGTATGTCCGACGAAGATGGTTAGATCTTGTACAGGCCCCACTCCTACCGCAGAGCCCTTGACAAGAAATCGTCAGCCCTACAGACATCAACAATATATGTGGAAAATGCTTTGTTGCCACAGCAATAGACTGGTCCTCGTACAGTATTAAATCACTCTATTTTTCCAATTCCATCAGCGGGGTCCCTGGTTCCTGTTACTGGCCCTTCCATATAGGCGCTCATACATCCATGTGGGGTCTTGTGAGAGTGATCTATAGTCAGGTTCAACAAAGCAGGCCTTCAAGAAGGAAGGAAGCTTAAAGATAAAGCTCTACTCATTGGTCAATCTCCCTTGCATAATATGAGTGCCGCACGTGCTTGAGCCCTGATTGTATGCACCCTAGAGGTGATAACTATAGGGACTGGCTTCTATCGGATATTTCTGGTCGATCAAGGGCGCATTAATGTCGATGGTCGCTGGTCGTCTCTCGTATTTCCGTGGCGGGAACCCAGCTAACCACGTATTGTCTCGCATCAATCACTTGCGATTCGGGCCGCCAGACTGTGGTCCGTTCAAGGCTCTCAGAAGAGTAGGATACTACCAAGGTTGTCAATCCACCATATAGCCCGAACTGATAGAAGTCTATCAACTGGTATGTTTGATTTAAACGAACTTAGAACACTCAAATCTTCCTTCATCAAAGGAAACATACACACCGGGATCAGTCCTAATTTGCTCAATCTGAGCTCATGCTCGTGATGGAGACCAAAGATCTGAGCATTCGAACATGGCTCTCATGATCTGCACAACCTGGATCTGCCCTGAGATAAGGGACGTCTACTCCTCAAGACTTTTATTCTAGATTCATGGCACTTAACCTATGAGGCCATGCAAAGAGATCCGGTAGACCTGGTCGATTACTGAATCTGATTGTCGCTTAGGGCTTTTGCTTGACTTCGGGTATTGATTTAAGTGACGTTGATTAACGCTTAAGGCAACGGATCGAAGCAAACACTCATACCGTCAATGACGGGAAGCCAAGCACTCAGGGATAATTAAAGCTTATCTTCGAACGGTTGAGCATTCTTTAGTCTAGAGCAAATAAAGTCATCTTCAAGAGGTAACATAGCGTCATCAGAATCGCCAAGGTGCCTTAAAATACAATGATATGTATCCATATCACTTCAGCAACCGTCAACCTAGAATGATCAATGAAGGGAGTAGCGTGCCTGCAAGAGGAATAAGCGAAGCTATTTAAGAGCACTTCAGAAGTAACGTACCCGCAAGTCTCTGCCTTTCCATTGAGTAATTGGGACGACCAGAATGAACAATCCAACCACAATTCTACTCAAGTATGAACAGTTGCCTTTGAGATGGTGAGTCTAGACACTTACGCAGCCTCACATCCAAATGTTTGGATCGCGCCGTGTCCCAGCGCCCAGGGAACTTGGAAATACGCAACAGCGAAACCTAATCATGATCAATGTTTTCAGAATAGCCTCAAAATTTTTTTGATAGTCCTGATAGTCCTCACCTCCAAGCGTTCTGGCAAGATTGATCAAGGCGCTTACTTCACCCTAAGACAAACTCGCTTAGCCGTAATCAAACAGACCAGCTATAAACAAGCTCATACCTGATGTTTCGGGAAACAGTTGTTACCATACGCGTAGACTGCCACAGTATTGATCATAATCGCAAGTTCAGCAATTCCCCAGCCCATGACTAGAGCTCCGACGTTGAGGTGATTCTGAATGGCTGCACCAAGGACTATGAAGCCAACCACATATAGCGGAACAGCAATATAGCATGTCCTGATGACCTGTCTATCAGTTACCAGAAAACGGCAGAAAGAGAAGTATAGTACCAAAGACGACTCTCGGCTTCGAAGACACCTTTGTTCCGTTTGATGGTGAAATCCATGATCCAATCATTCAGGTAGCGACCAATGAGTTCTCCGAGAAGAACGGATACCTGAACTTTTTAGCATGAAATGAAGTTTTGAGGCACCTTCACTCACAATCGGGGTCCCATAAGTGCCTGCAATCGCGAATTGACTAAAGCCATAACCCCCTTCCTCTTTCGGAGTACCCAGGAACACAACATTAGTGACCTACATAAATATATCAGCTTTCATCAATCATTAGCAAGCAGTGGGTCGACGTACGTTAATTCCAATTCCGAAACCAAACAACATAGCCTTGGACACTGTGAGTGTACGATATCAGCTTGAATTATCTGATGCATACCTCAAAGACTAGAACAAAAAATAGATGAGGCCTCCAAACGACGTGTAGGATTGCCATCGTAGATTCGGTCCATGAGACACGATATTTGGCCATCTTCCATCCCGTTATACCAATTAGCGTCTCAATCCGGTATCGCAGCCCAGTCGTTTCGGGCTCAGGAATAGTCGGTCGCACAGTGCGATCATAGATCCTGGTTGAAGTCAATTGGCGACAAAATCTGTCGATAAAAGCGTAACATACGTCTCTTCACCGAAGAATGCAATTATCAGGACCACCAAGAGCCCGTAAATGCTTCCAATCCCATAAGCCCAGCGCCAAGTCGTTCGAGCCACCAGAAATCCGAAGAGGAACGGCGAGATAAAGGGAGATAAAATGAATCCCATAGTCCACAGGTTCAGCTGACAGCAACAAATTTATCACACAGTGTGAGAGTTCGGTGCGTTGATTGGAGTTCATGTAAAGTCGTACCTTCCGAGCTTGGAGGTGGAAAGGATATAAATCTGTGACCACGTATAGACCTAAACGATCGCCTGAGTTTCAAAGAGGAGGAAGGTGACAAGAGATTCATACCGTTACTTGTGGCGCTGTGCTAAAACGAAAGGTTTAGTGTCACCACCTCTCAGAATATCAAATTAACTTACCCAAAGAATGCCGTCAAGCACCGCATAGCTAATGGAATAGAGATGAGAATAATATGGAATAGATTGAAAGTGTCTCACCAGCGAACGTCGGTAAATTGGGCGCAAAAGTGCAACCAACGAGGAAGCCGAGAGCTAACACCTAGGGTACAGTGTTAGATAGTAGCCAACGCGTATTTTTGAGAAAGCACGCGTACTTGAGACCAGAATAGAACCGGCAGGCGACCCCATCGCCGCATGACGATTACAGCGAAAATACTTCCCCATCCTAGGTATTGCAAGGCAGGTGAGCGGGCCACGAGCGTGATATGATGGGGCCAACATACCCAGTAAGAAGATACTCCAGCTTGGCTAACATAAATAAACTATTTTCGGACCTTGTTATTCCCACTCACTTTGATGTCAAGTTATTGATTTCGTCGGTACTTGTGTTGAATTGTGCGGCCAGTGGGAATAACGATGCAATACCTTGGTGAAACCCATCAATTTGAATTATATACTCCATGCCCCTGTACGACTACTCACCAATTCCAGAATCAAAATCTGGTACGATTGCCGCTAGTGTGATAATGAGGAGCTGGAAGTTCTTGCGGCGATCAGTCCAGTTCTGAGGATCCTTCTCTGAGTCAGTTGGTTGAGGCCATAGCACTTTCGTTCCATCCTGGGTCAGCTTTAACCGGGCGGCAACCTCTTCTCCGAGTTCAATCTTCGCCTCTCTGGCGTAGTATATCAGTGCGGGGGCGAATAAATAACAGAGAGTGAGATACGTACTCTGGATTGACGATTAGACGACCAGCATTCTGTTCATGGAATGCGAGAAGGTCGATCTCTGACCGATTACTCTCCGCATCATGCTCCTGTTTCTCGCTCAGCTGGTCCTTCTCAGACATGGAGGGCGTAAGAGGAGGGGGGTTGATCTGGAGAAGGAGAAGAAGCTTGACGGATGAGTTCAATATATATATACCTTTTGGATACCCGAATAACACAGACGCTAGACCCAATGGAATTGGTTCCCGCGGATGTTGTGATGTTGCCGCGAAACGGGTAAGCGAATGAATGTAGTGCCTGGAGCTTCTGCAAGTATATCGTCCATGCTTTACACTCGTGTCAAAGTGTTCCCATGAGTGTGATTTCATGGGAGACGGTGGTTGCTGAGTACAGTAACTGGAATACTCGTAAATTGAGAGAAAGTCATAGCGCTAAGAAGGTGCCTTGGAGTTCAGCGATTACGGAAGGTTATTGGCTTCTTTGTTGCTTTTTATAGTTGAGTTGCCAGATCAGTTATGATAGACTGTGGTAAGCTGAATAAGAAGCACAACGTCGGTTATCAGTTGAACACCGCTGGGTGTTGCGTAGTTGCCTCTTGGAATACCTGGTTATCGCGAGGTTGATTGAAGAGAGAAGATGCTCGAAACGCCTAGCTCAGTGGCCTTGAAACCCGTCTCTGAATTCAGCATCGACTGCTGGTGGGAAAATGTGAACACACTTGAGTTCGCTCTATCGAGTGTGTAGTTTCAAGTAACTTCTTGAAGAGCCTGCTGACAAAAACAAACGCGAGGGTGAGAAACTGGGACCTGACTGGGACAGTGGCACTGGGAAACTCCTGGGAAGAATGGTTGTAGAGGACAAACCCCGTCGAGCTTCTCATGGCCTTTTAATCGACAGGCCGGGAGCCAAGCCATGTCGAGGATTCGGATAGAGATAGATTCAATTCCATTGGCCCTGATATTCGATTTTCCTCTTCTTGTCATTTCCGCTCCGTAGCCTTCCCTGAAATGGACTGATACTCTCAGCTTTTGACCATCATAACTTTCATTTCAATCACCCTTTCTCCTGCCTCTAAGTGCCTCAGGAATGACAGCTTACACTCACCAGAAGCTCAATGTCTCATCTACACTTTTGCCAGCGCTGTAAACCCGTGATCGCAAACACGCCAATGCACCGGAAAAACAGGACAATCCGACTAACAACCGAGATGCCTCATTGCTGAACTGAAGATGGTTTGACATGGCCAGTATAATGCGCATTCAATGCATTAGGCTTGTGGTAATACTCCTTGAAGTTTCGAGGACAATAGACGTAGGTACTACTAGGCCCTCATTGACATTGCAGCTCGTGTTAGCTGAAATCGCGACCTGAAAGAGGATTTAGCAGGGTTGACAGGAAGCATGAAGGGTGCATGTTTGAAGTCCACATGTGGAAGTGGGAAATTGAATATCTTCATCGGACCGTTTCCTGCGACGCACACGGTGTTGTGATCAACGCCGCAGACCACCATCAAAACCGTGAGTCAGATTATATCTGATTTACCGACTTATAAATGGACGTCATACTAGTTGCAGCCCTAGCGCCTCTCTACTCGCTTTCTACCCCCGCACACCGACTCAACCGGGTCCTCCTGCAGCTCGAGATAGGCAGACGTCTTAATACCCAAATATACCGCCATGTCGCCTACTCGAACAAACCCACAGCTGTCGCGCTCAAAAACAGGAGGACAACCCGATCACAAGTATGTCAATATATTTCACTTTTACATATCAAACTGACCTTTACTCTCAGACTTTTGGCGTAAGGTCATGGTTACCATCTGTGAACTCCATCTGAACCTGTCGTGAACACAGAATACCCGGACCAGTTGAAGTGAGCGACAATGTGCTTTCAGCACTAGCCCAGCCTCCGATTTCCCATGTTTCGCCAGAGTTTGCACGCATATTCCAGCAAGCCATATTGCTCTCCAGGTGAGCCATTCGGTTTTCCATCAATTCATTCCTATTCTCAAGCATTGCATGCAGAAAGGTCGTCGGTTCGCAATATGGTCAGCCGTTCATTATCGCAGGCAGCGGGACCTTGGGCTGGGACCAGGTACACAAGTCAGCCAGTTACCTCCTTTCGTTTATGTTGCTCACCCATCCCCCCATCTCAGGTCGGCGCGAACTTGATAGAGCGTGGGGATAGAGCTCTTGTGGTGAGCACGGGCTACTTCGGGGAGGGGTTCAAGGACTGGTGAGCAGCGATATCTTCGCAAGTTGCTCGAGCAGGCTATTGAACCCACATCTCAAGCCTGCTTTCATACGGTGCCCAAGTCACCACACTCAAGGCACCTGTACTAGGCGAGACCGTCCCCTTCTCTGCAATCGAAGCCGCACTGCGAGATCAAGAATACAAGCTCATCACGATCACACATGTTGACACGTCAACGGGTCAGTCGGACTTACCTGGTTTCCGAAAAATGCGAACGGGGTTATTTATTTTCGGTCCCTCTATAATTAGGTGTTTTGTCCGATATCAGAGGTATTGCCGAGCTGGTCAAGAAGGTGTCGCCCTCAACTTTGGTCAGTTTCACGAGATTCACTTGAATGAACAAATTAAGCATGGGGCTAATGATATTTCTTCAGGTCGTCTTGGACGCGGTATGTTCAGTCGGATGCGAGGAAATTAAGATGGACATCTGGGGCCTTGATATCGTCCTTACAGCAAGCCAAAAGGCCATCGGAGCACCTCCTGGCCTCTCGATTCTCATCGCTAGTCAACGTGCAGTCAAGGCGTACTCTAACCGAAAAACACCCGTTCAAGGGTACTACGCCAGCTGGAAGAAATGGCTTCCAATTATGGAGTCCTACATGGTTGCGAAGCCAGCGTATTTCGGTACTCAGGCCGTTAACCTTGTGTACGCCTTAGCAGAGGCGTTGTCAGAGTTGATGAAGGGTGGAGAAGAGGGACTAGCTGCTCGGATCGAAGCACATAAGAAAGCAGCAAGACGATTGAGAGCCGTGGCGGCTCAGCTCGGCATGAAGAGCTTGGCGGCAGCGGGTGCAGAAGCGGCAGGTCTCAGCGCCGTCTGGGTACCTGAAGGGCTCAGAGCGACGGAGATTATTCAGAAGGCAAACGCACGAGGTGTGGTTTTCGCGGGAGGTCTCCTTGCCGATGTCAAGGACAGATACATCCGGATCGGACATATGGGTGTTTCTGTCGTGGAAGGGGAGCGGGGCGATGTTGACAGAATTAGTGAAGTTCTCCGTACTATTATTGGCGAGCTCTTGGAAGAAAGGCGGTCAGAACGGCGTGATGGAAACATACCCGTATGAGGAAATCCAAAAAATCTACGTTTGTTAGAGTCATATTGTCTACTAACTGAGTGATTTCACGTCGATCAGCCAGTCTAACCAAATGCTTGGAAGAATGGTGAAACTAAAAGGTGGTGAAAGGACAAAAACAGAGATATATAAAAATGTCCGTAGCTGGAATCGAACCAGCGGCTCTTCGGAGCTTATGCCACAACGAAGTGATTTAACCCCTAATCGATACGGACTTGTTAAGTGTTTGCATATTGACTGGTATATATAACATCTGCAAGTCACACTAAGACCGTCTTAAATACTATTCTCTGTCTGAGAGTCCTACAAGCTGGTGCAGCGCATGTCCCAGAGGATAACGCTAAGCAAGTCTGGCTTTGATCATCATCTGACAGAAGTCATCAAAATTCATTGACTTGTCGGGCGATGTGGAGAACGTTTCTAGCATCTCTACCATCTTTTAGCCAAATTAACTTCTCGTCGTCATCAACAATTAGATAGCGCAAAATCTGCTCACTTCTTCCGTTTTCAGCTTCTCATTGAGAAGTTTCGCAACTCGTTGGATGTCTTTGATCATGATTCTTTGGTCAACCAGCTCCTCAAGGGGCACATCAGGGAAAAATAACGAGTACGCAGTGACGCAAGTTTGTCGCTGACGCGAAGTGAGCTTGTGTGGTCCGGAGTCTGAGGAGTCAGATGAGAGGGAAAGAGGAGGAGAGGTGGATTTGTGTGCTGTCCTTCGCGTCCTTCTACGAGCGGCAGTGGAAGCAGGTCCCTTGACATATTCGCCGTCATCACCATCTTCCTCCTGAACTTCAACTTCAGATTCCTGGTATTCATCCGAATCTGCAACGTCGGATTCGTTTCCTGGTTCAGCCATTTCAACATCCTCGTCCCCCACTCCGTCATCCCCCTCTACATCATGCTCCAGCAGGACCGCGCACACAGAGCGCCAGTCGTCTCTACTAACATACTGATCTTCTCCTTCAGTCCTTCGTAGACTAGTCGCATCGGTGCTGGACGACGTCCAGCCTGTGGCAGCATTTCGAAACACAGAAATAACTTCCTCATCGTCGGGTGGTAGGTCAAGGTATTGCAAGGCAGAGGGTATCGAGGATAGGGGTATTTGAGAGTGCGCGTTAACCTCATGCTGGTCTTCGTCGTCGTTAATAAAGCCTCCACCAGAGGCGTTAGGCTCTTCCTGTATAAACCCGCCGCCAGTTTCTTCTTCATGGATGAAACCACCACCACCGAGTTGGTCTTCTTCATCGTCGCGTACGAAGCCTCCTGATTCTGGAATAAATCCCCCAGCGGACACAGATGTTGATGATGTCGTTGCTTCAAGCTTCTTACAGATTAAATTGAATGCAGAATCAATCTTCCTTTGTTTTCGTTGAGGCAGCGAGAAGAATAGATTTTCGGAATCCATAACGGTTGTCTGCGACGAATGGCTGGCGATTGACTCGAGCAGTGAGCGCTTGAGCCACGATGGTGGCTGACTAATACGGACATATGTGGGGAAAGGCCCCGCTCCGCGCCCATTGATCTCATCATTGGCTTTAGATGAGCGCAAGGAAAGGACATTCCATGGCTACAGCCCGATTACGGCTTCGTTATGCCCCCCACACCACAGTTATCCATCCTCAACGACATGCTTACGGCCCATCGACTCTGACATGTTCACGAACGAGCTATNCATAGACGAAGGACCGCTATGGCGAGGTTGTCCATTCTGGATGATCGGATCTATATCCTCGAACGCACTCTCCGACAACCTCATAAATAAATTTTCAAAAGAAATTCGAAGGTCTTCATTACTGGCCTGCAGTATATTGCTACTTTTCTGAAAGCTCCTACCCGCTCGAGCGAAAAGGTGGCTCTAGGACGGACTCGGAAGGCGTTATTACCTCCCGGCTCTCTTGGTTTATGATTCTCACTTCGAGCATTTCCTTGACCTGAAAGGGCGCCCCAAGGAGCTTCTAGAGCTGAGTCCTTCCTGCACGGCTCACACATAATGCAAAAAGATCATCTTGACACGGTTTTAGAGCATATCATTATCAATGACTGGAGGTCACTTCAGCTGGAAGATCGGACCGGACCAACTTTTGCATTCAGTTCACTGGGTCAGATCTCCTGATAATAGACCCCCTCCTGCCAGAGGGAAATCTCTCAATAGTCCATAACACACCTGACTTCCTCTGTGGTGTGATCTGATCTGGAATTTCGCAAACGAGCTTCTTCTGAGGGTTTTTATTACACTGTGGTGTTTGGAAACCTTCGAGATTGGGCACAAATGGTCAAATCTAATCCAGTAGTGCTCAATCTCTCACGTCGCGCACCCGATCTAGAAAATACACTCTCTTTCCTCGTTCAATGCCCAGACATAGAAACCTACATCGTATTGATAGCTACTGGTACTGTCGAGCGTCAGGCGCACCTCCACTGGGCCATCTTGCTCTACTCCCCTTCAGAGTCTCAGATTCATAGGCGAGTCGATTGACGACGATAACTACCCTTTCCTTCGGGCTCTTTCAGCCCCTACACTCCGTCATCTCGATCACCATAGAGAAATTGGCGGTGAGGAAGCTGGCCTTCAAGACGATAGTTATTTCGTGTGGCAAATCCAAGATGTTTTGCATTCGCTCCTCCGCCGATCAAATTCTCCTTCAGAAGAGCTAGCCATTTCGGTCAACCGGGAAATCATCGTGCTAGATTATCTGATGTCCTCTTCATAACGGAGTTAAAGAGACGTGTGCTATATTCTCGTTTCCCCTTCCCCTCATCTGAGGCGCCTATGAACGACAAGATTTAGTATATCTCTAGATAGAGACCCCACATTGGTGGCCCATTTGCACTGACTATATTAATAATGGCAACAAAGGTGACTCCTCCAGTATTCGCCTCTGTCTGAAATTCAAGGTTCCATCATGCAACGAGGCTGAAATTTCGGGGCATCTTCTATGAGAATTTTTCCGCTCTCGGACGATACATGCCCACAAGAACCCAGAGTTGGCACGTCGCAGGATCAGCGGCTGACTTCTCCCGGGTGAGCCTTTCTTTTTGGAGAGCATATTAGCCAAGACGAGATGGACAGCGAGTTTTGCTCGGCGAATGAGAACTTGATCGGTTTGTAATGAGACTAAAAATGAGAATTTATGGCTCTACGATTATTCCGTAGTAACTCTCCAAATCCGTGTGGCACCATCGTCGCCTGTTGTAGCAAAAATGTCTTCCATCCCTGTCCTTGGGCACCAGGCAACAGAATTGACATCGTGGACACCGTGAGCAGAGGGTAAAGTTGCAATGAGTCGGTGTTCGGGCGGAGCAGTTTTCTCCGCCATCTCAGGCTCCTGGACCAAAGATGAGCTGAATCGGCAAGAAATAAACCATCAGGACTGACTTTCAGCTCCCAAATCTTGACGGAGCCATCACCTCCAGCGGTCGCAAGCCACCCAAGGCTATCTTCTCCGCCTTCGGGTTTTCCAACACCCCAGCTGACAGAGTAGACTGTTCGGTCGTGTGCGCTGATGGCGAGGACAGTCTCCCACTTGAACTCTTCGACTCGCTTCCAGATACGTACTGTCTTGTCATCTGATGCAGATGCAAGATATTTGCCGTCAGGCGACCAGGCCAAAGACCAGACTGTCGAGCTGTGTCCTCCCAACGTGGCAAAACAGTACCAATCTTCTGTTGGATCGTCGATGTAGAGCTTTATGGTGTCATCATAAGACCCCGATGCGAGTATCTACGCTGGTGAAGGGAGAACATGAGAATGTGGTGTAATGAGAGCGATGCGAATGACCTCTTCTGTCGGATGCCATGCAACGCACTTAACGTCTTGAGTGTGTTCCATGAGAACGCCCAAACACTCGAAATCAGAGTCGGGGTGAACTACACAAATTCAGATGACGCGTCATCAAAGTTGAGGCTTTGAACCGACCTTCCCAAACCCATACAGTCTTGTCCCTGCTGCAACTCGCCAGTAAAGTCCCAGTAGAAGAATAAGCAACGCCCTTGCATTCGGTCTCGTGACCCTCTAGAATCGTCATACACTCCCATTCTCCGCCATCTTCTTGTTCCCAGATACCGATATTCGAGTCAAAAGAGCCTGTCGCAAGAGTCTCTCCCGATGGAGACCAGGCTATTGACCTGACAGTTTTTGTATGACCAGTTGGAATTGAAGTGACCGGGACGAATTTGAGATCGCCGTCTGACGTAGATGAATAGGAATACAGGCGAACTGATTTATCGGCTGAGCAGGAGGCTAGAGTGGATTTTGCCTTGTTCCATGCTACAGCCCATGCGCGATCTTCGTGGCCAGCAAGTTCTGCGACGGCAGAAACTTTGTACATGGTGGATCAGAGATAACTCATCCGACAACCTCCTGTGCAGCGACTACCTTTTCTGGTATGCACGTGATTTAACGTCATCAGATAAATCAAATTGACCATTGCTTCTCTGTCCTTCTCTCTAGCTTCGCGAACTCATACAAGCCAATTCAGGATTGTCATTCCCATATGCTCTCAGTTTCCTCGGGTCGAATTTAAGCATCGCAGAAATCGCAACTCTTGCTCGACTTGTCCGTACACTTCGAAAAATACATGGCGTATTCCAATCCCACCATGGATCGGGCTGAACTACAACTTACAGTTTGATAGCCTCCAAAGTCTGAATCGAACAGTGTGGTCCAGTGTTCAGGCAGAATCTGGTCAGCAGGGTGATCGCTCGGCGAGAACTCATGGGTGGGAAGCCTCACAACTTGGGTATGATAGAATCCGGGCCGCACTCGGTTTCTAAGCATCCTTGTCTCTCCGTGGTTCTTGCCCTCGACCGAGTTATCATCGCTCACTGTCATGGCTGTAGCAGATTGGTTAACAAAGCAGCTGGATGCGCATCCCTTTGCTTCGATGCTAGCATGCGCTGTCGTATGCTTCTATGCTTATCACCAATCCAAGAAGGCATGTTCAAATTACCCAGGCTTCCAGTTGTGTAATCATAATTGACGATGCCGCTAGCCTGATCTGCGGCACATCCCAACAGTTGGGCACTCGAATGCAATACTTTCGTATATAGATCTCTATAGGTATAGCACAAACTCATTTGTCTATGTTCAGAGGGGATATCAGAAGGTCAGTGCAGCTCCGGGGTTTACTCATACATCGTTTTTCCAAAGTCTGACCGTTATGCCTAATCAACAGTTCAAGGATAGCGCTTTCCGAATTCCTAACTTCAGGCGATGGGTTGTCTTCCTGAGTGGCGCAAAATATCTCGAAGAACTGAGAAAAATCCCCGAAGAAGTGTTTTCTTCGCGTGCCATTGTAGTTGAAGTGAGCTCGCCCCTTCTAGATTGTGAAGTTGACACTCCTAAATACTTTATTTCTAGGCATTACAGGCTGGTGTCATCCTCGGTCCGAATTTTGCCGATAACCATTACCATATGGCCATTATTCGAAACCAAATGACCAGGAAAATACCCGACTTCCTGCACGAGATCTTTGACGAGGTGAAGGTAGCGTTCGGGAAATACCTTCCGTTGGATCAAGGTTGCATTTCTATTAAAATTTTGCTATCGCTCCGTATCTCAGTTGATGCATCAGAATGGACTGCATACAACCCAAACAAAATGATCTTGAACATCGTCTGCCAAAGCGTCAACCGTATATGTGTGGGTGAACCACATTGTGCGTAAACTCTCCGCTCCCTACGTCAATATCTGTCACTAAGTACGAGATTATTCAATTTAAAGGTAGAAACGAAGAATTGATTGAAACGAGTCTTGCTCTATCACCTCACCTTCACATCTCGTCGATTATCATTGGTCTTTTCCCCGAGTTCCTGCAGCCGTATGTCTTTCGTTACTTTTAGATATAGATAAAGCTTGACCGTATCCAAACCTCCTCAGATACGTTCCCCGATTCATACCCGGACTGTTCAAAAGCAAGCGGAAATGGATTGCCATCCTTACGCCAGTAATTGAGGAACGACAGAGTCAGATTAAAAGGGGCGAGAATCTTTCCGTATGTGATCTAGTTGAAAGCCAGTACTCACCAACTTATATAGTTTTTGATCAGTCCGATGCACTCACCTGGCTGTTGGAGGAAGCTAAAGGGCCTGAAAAGAGTCCCGAAAATATTTCTCTGCGTATCTTGTTAATCAACCACGGAGCTCTAAGCACGACGACATTGGTATTCATCTCTCCCTTTGTTTCCTCTCTCTCATCATACTCATTTTATCTAGATCTCTGTTCATTTCCTTTACCATCTCACCAGCGAGCCCCATTACCTGCCACCACTGCGCCAGGAAATAGAGGACGCTATAGCAGCAGAAGGGTGGACTAAAAATGGTTTGGATAGGATGATCAAACTCGATAGTTTCCTTAAGGAAACGTTGAGAATGCACCCTATCAGCGTCGGTGGGTGATGTCCCTTCGTGTTACGGTGTTTTTTTAGCTTAATTACATGTTTAGGTCTAGTCGGGCACAAAGCTCTCCAAGACTACACATTTGCGGATGGTACCTACATTCCCAAAGGCACCGTCATGGTAGCCCCTGCAAACTCGATCCACTACGATCATACCAATTACACGGATGCCGACGTATTCAAAGGTTTCCGTTTCGTGGAAGACACTGAAGATGGGGTAATGGATGCTAGACAATCATTCGTTTCGTTGACGCCGGAGTATCTACCATTTGGTCATGGGAATCATGCATGCCCTGGAAGATTCTTTGCAGCGTCGACGATGAAGTTGATCTTGGCTTATCTCTTGGTTTATTATGACTTCATGTTGGAGGGTGGAACTGGAGCTGGTGGTAAACGACCGGAAGACGTCTTCTTTGGCGGTTTACGGCTACCAAACAGAGATGCTCGCATTCTCTTCCGTAAGCGACAGGAGAACTGAGGCATAGTTGGAATTGTTTAGGGAGGGCACACCTTTCCACATACCGATTGTGTCTTGCTGGCGATGTAACCGCTACCCTTTTGTCTCACTAAGATATTCCCTTAAATGATATGTACGTTATCTGAAGATCCGATATCTAGATGTGGAAGGCCTATTACACCTCGAACCCGAAATGAATTTGACTGATGAGATTGAGCGCTTGGTAAACGCGTCGGATACGCGTCGCGTCATCTCACGTGGACATTCAGTCACCTTCAATCTCGGACAGTGATTTGGCGTCAGCTCTGAACCGAGGCGCTGCAGCACTAGCCAGTACTGCCATAGCAATCTTCTCACAAGGAACAGTCTTCAACAGCAAAACTTCAAAAAGTGTGTAGCTGTGAGATTCGAGTTCGCATAAAGGCCGAAAAGTACGACAAGCAACGACAAATACACCCCTATCGTCTTACCACCATCATAAGCTGTTACTGAATCTAGCGCTCTTCTTATGGGGTCGACCAGCAAGTGTGTTGCCTATATCGTCTCAACAGAGCTTATGAAGGTCTGTCTAGCTCATAGAATCTTATTCAGAGAGCATTTAATCACGTTTCCCCCTCGTTCTCTTGAAAGTATGCTTCGCTTCTTCCATCAAACAAGAAACGGTCCTTAATAGTTCATGGACTGATCAAATCGCTGGGTCTACTGGATCCTAACCCGGCTTCGGAGAGAAAAATACAAACCTACACTCCACGTAAAGCCACCCGACAAGATCTTGCCATGTACCATTCACAAGCTTACCTGGACTTCATTCTCGATCCTGTCAATTCAATTGAACGTGATTCCGACGAGGGATCGGATCCAGAGTATGAAACGAAGAGAGCGGAATATGGTCTCGAAGACGTAAACTACATTCGTGGCTAGAGTTGATTCGTCTGATGATTTTAACTAGGATTGTCCTCCATTTGTTGGGCTTCCTGNTTACGTTCAATTGGTAGCAGGAGCTACTCTCACAGCAGTAGACGCACTGAGGTATGATATCAGTGATATTGCCATCAATTGGGATGGCGGAAGGTTTTGCATGGTCTTTCTCAGTTTCTTGCTCTCTAGGTGCTGATCTAAAATTTACAGGCATCATGCGTCAAGGGCTCGTGCTGCAGGGTTCTGTTATATCGCAGATTGTGTCCTCGCAATCCTAGCATTGAAGAACATTCCTCGATCACCAAAGTCGAACTCGCAGGAAACAGTGAACAAGCTGCTCCCAAAAGTCTTTTACCTTGACCTTGACCTTCATTTCTCTGATGTCGTCTCCTCCGCGTTTACATCCTTCACAGCTCCTGGGGCACCGAGATTAATGGTGTGCTTGCCTTAAGCCGTCGACAATTACTTACCCTGACGGTGTTCTTACGCTAGACACTCAGTATCCACCATACTTCTCCAGGCTTCTTTCCTGCATCTCCTCGGGCAGGTCTCCCTGATCCATCAGCGCCTCGATTCGACCCATTCAGTCTTAGCATCCCACTTCGCGAGGGGGCATCTAATCAATCTTACCTCGCGATATGGGGCATTGTTGAGGAGCTGAAAGACATCATGGATCCTGACTATGTGGTCGTGCAATGTGGCACAGATGCTCTTGCTGGTGATCCATGTGCGACGTTTAATTGGTCACTTGGTCGAGGAGAAGGGTCACTAGGCTGGTGTATCTCGCGGATACTCAACGAGTGGAAAGGCAAGAAATTATTACTCGGAGGCGGAGGATACAACTCCCCGAATAGCGCACGGGCTTGGGCTTATATCACATCCATCGCAGTAAAGGCTGACTTTCTTGGTTCCCCAAATCCATATTTGACAAACATTTATAGCTGGGACAACCTCTGGATCTAGAAATTGACATACCCGATCATCCCGGTTTCCCGTTATATGCTCCTTCTTTCACTGTAAGTCCATGGGAAGGGTTTGAGTATTGCCTATTGTCTCACTTCCCGCTAGTTGGACGTACCTCCGGGAAATATGCGCGATCATAATACATCTGAATATCTGGAAGAAGTTCAGACACGATTCAGAGAGATCGTCTCAATTGTGCGCCAACGGATGTGCGTGGAGTAGGATTAAAATATTGAGCAGAGACCCCGGGATGATATACACCGGACAATTGTTTCCTTGGGATGAGAATTTAGCGGTATACAATGGCAGGTGCTCTCTCAGTAACAAAGCGCTCGCCACTTAGGGGATGAACTCTGGTTCACGAGTTTGATGAAGATGACTTATACCTATACCGCAAGGAGGACATTCATGCAACCCATAGATCGATAGCCGCACTGTACCATACCCAACTTGGGCAGACAAGAAGTACAAGAAAGCGAATTGCAGCCAAGCAGACGTGATTCGACAGGTCTATCAGCAGCATTCAAACTTGAGTGCACGACTGTATATTGGATCAAGTGAACGCCTGCTACAGAGTTCACATATATCACGGAAATACCGGGAAACTTCACTGAGAAACAAATTTCGAACATGCACATACAGAAATACGTGCATATATGGAGCAAGTCATCGAGATTGGGAAAGAGTAGAGCTGGCTCAGGTTCGGAAATAGTCCGTTAGAAGGAGAGGTATTACCTGAATGCACGAATCCCTTGGTACATCAAGGAGCAACCGAGCTTTCCAGTTTCTGCCAAACCGTGTTAGCTAATCCCGTCATAACATCTCGAATCTCCTTCAATCCAGGTTTTGAATCGACCAATCTTTGGCCGAGGAAAATATCGCCAAGGTTTCCCTTGTCTCCTAGGCTACTCACTTCAGAGACCATGGGCAGCTCGCCTAACAACCCTGAAGTAGTACCATCTGAGTTCAGGCCGAGTTCGTCAACTGCGCGCCTTGCGGAGTCAAGTGAGCCGAAGACTTCGTGTTTATCGGCGCATGATGGGCAACGGAAATATGCAGAATTAACGACTAGCCCAAAAACCTGTGGAAGGCTCAGAATGGCGGTGAAGTGGGATGGACTTCGAGCGTACCGGAACGTCAACTTTTCTAAACATATGCACTCCTTTCCTTGCGTCAAGAAGAGCGACATCTTGAGGTGTTGAGACAATAACGGCACCTGACAACGCGTCAATGGTTGTTCGGAACGGAAGTAATGAGTCGTCGACCTACCATCCACCTTGACGAGCTGACTGAGGGTCAATTGAACATCGCCGGTGCCTGGAGGCATATCTAGCACAAGAACGTCAAGTCCATCATCCTCTCCAGTTTGAGATGTCCGTCTGCGCCAGTCCACGTCAAATAAGAGTTGCTGAACAGCCTTTTGCACCATTAAACCTCGCCACACGACAGGCGCGTCATTGGCTGAGGATTTGGGAAGGAGATAGCCCATGGACATTGTTGGAATTCCGTTGTTTGTGAGAGGAATGAGTGCGCCGGCTGAGAAACGGGTTTCGTTAGGTCTGTGGAGAGGCAGGCTTGAGATGTGTAATTACATTGTGTGAGGTCTGGTTCGCCGATATTCTCCAAGCCCATGAGCTTCGGGATTGACGGACCAAAGACGTCAAGGTCCAGTATACCAATCTTTGACCGTGGTCGACTTGTAGCGAGCGCGTAAGCCAGGTTCACTGCCAGGAGATGTAGTTAGCCCCTTGACCAAACCGAAAACCTCGAGCTATCACACACCCGAGACTGTGCTTTTGCCGACTCCTCCTTTTCCAGATGCAACAGCAACGACATGCTTAACGTGAGGTATTTTGCGTTTTTGTATTGGACCAACATTACGCCGCGGTATTGAGGGTGCTGGGCGGTCGGAAGATCGCGGTAAGCCCTAAGGCGCGGATGAGCTGGTAACAAGCTCAAAGGCACAGACATATCAATACCAGAGGATTTTCATGTTGAAAGACGGAGTTCGAATGAAGCCATCTGTGGCCGTGGCCGAACAATTGACGATGGAGTTGTGGACGGAGGAGAGAACAAGCCATTCTCCGGGTTAGGGTTGGAACCCATCAGGTTCTCAAGTCTGACGTCACGCGCTTGCAGCTTAGCGCACAGTCGATTTATTTCTTCCTCAGTCTCTCCCTGCAACTTTATCCAACGCCGCTTTTGTCTATTCAAGCAACGAACTCATACATTCTGATTATACATAATCCTCGCTTTACATTTGCTTTCAATCAAGAGGCATTGAAGGTCAAAACGCTGAAACTGACAGCCGGGGCATTATAGGTGAACGATTTGCCCGTGGTGATGCTGCTGGTTTGAGGCGTAATGAGGTTAGGGCTCGTTGGAGTGTTGCTACTGGTGGGGTTTCCAGTGATGACTGTCGCAGTACCGGTAGTCGCAACATTGTTGAACGCCAGGTTGAAGGTGAGGCGAGCCGCACTAGTGGCGGTGTTCGAAATCTGCATGGCATTACTACGGTCAGGACAGAAATCAAAAGACCAGCAGGCTTTGTTCATACCTTGATAACGAGCTGACCAGAAGACGTTTTCCTGACGACACTCCAGAAGGCTGTTCCAGTCCTGGATGGGAGAGTGCTCGGAATGTATTGATCGCCGCGGTTCTGGCCAAAGAGTCTCTGAACGTAGAAACTAGTCGAACGGTAAACAGCTCCAGCGCTGGGAATCATCGTCAAGGCACTAATCAAAGGGGAGGGCAGTGTTTGACTCACTCGAAAGCAAGCAAGTTGGGCGTCTTCAGTCAGCGGCGTTAGCAGATATAGCTTCCACAGGTACTACACAACTCACCCATTGGTTGTTGGTAACGTGCTACCATTCAATCTATCAGTTTCATCAACAACGAGTAATTCAAAGTACTCACTCCAAGAAGAGGAGCAAACGATGCGGCGAACCTGTTGGAGTTTCGTCAACCTACAATGTATCTTGAGTCACTGAAAGCACGTACACGATGTCGCTGTTTCTTTCGAGACCAGTCATAAATGCTGCCTCTCCGACGGCACCTACAAAAGGTGTCAGTTAGGTACAGTTGTCTACTTACCACCAAAGTGACATACTCTGAACAGTAGGGAAGACGAGACGACCGTCCGAAGGAGAACCAAAGATATCGTTGGGGTTAGTCGAAATCGCCGCATATTCACCCTAGGAGTATCCGATCGATAAATCGTCTACTCGAGAATCAATCTAACCCACCTCGAAGTATTTTGTGCCGTCCCTCTGGGTTGCTATATCAGCGACCCAATCGTTCTGTAGCCATAATAATACTTACAGCAAAGTCATCATAGAAGAAGACGTTTTGGGCGAACCAAGCTAATTCACCGTCAGCATACCAGTTACACCAAGTAAGGATATGGCACTTACTGGGAGTCTGATAAACATGGACATCATACTCCGTCGGTTTGGGGTTCAGGACGGGGTTGTTCACGAGTGTAGTGGCGATGAAGTCTAGACAAACAGAAGTGAGTCGTATGCTCGTATTGAGATGAAAGGTGAACTAACGAAGCTGAGGGAACGCAGCTTTAAGCGAGTTCACGATTGTGGTCCAGCGGAAAGTGTATGTATTTGCAGCGAAGTTGTCCTAAAATCTTGGTGAGTATTTGATTTATCTCTCGGGAACAGTGTCGTTCACCTCGTTTCCGATTTCAACAAAGTTTAGTTTGAATGGGTTCGGGTGTCCAAGAGAAGCCCTCAGCTGACCCGGTGCGGTATTGGTACCTCCAATTACAAAGTTGATCTGATTCATGATTAGATTTTGCTTCCAGGTCGTAAAAGGATCTCGATAATTTTACCTGATCGATTGCTTGTTGAATGTATGGTCCAAGCTGGCCTTGAGCGATACTGGTTCCACCAAGAGCAAATCCTGAGGTGGGTTTCAGCGACTAATGCCAAGTCGGAGAAGAGCGATACTGACCTGACCAAACAGCCATAATGGGCTCCATGCCTAGATCCTCACACCAGAGAAGATACTCAAAGAGACCAAGACCGCTGAAGTAAATTGTCAGTTGCGATTCCTCGAAGGCCTCAATCAACGTACTCAGTGTTAATGTAACCCCAGTCACCTTGACGTCCTGGACGACTCGTCAAAGGTCCGACAGTCGCATTCCACTGCCACCTCTGAGCAACAGTCTGACCCTCCAAATTATTTCCTCCAGGGAACCTCCAAAATCCAGGACCCAACTCCGCCAAAGCAGAAGCAATATCATTCCTCATTCCGTTCGCACGATTCCTGAAAGTAGGAGGGAAGAGAGAGAACATTCCAAAGTTGACAGTTTGGCCACTGGCAGCTGCACCATCGAGAGTAACGACGAAACGATTATTGATGTTACCTGGAGTGCTACCTGCACGAACGGAGAAGTTGACTTGGGCCCAGGAAGTTTGTGCGCCTGAGATTGTGACGGTTGTGCTTCCGAGGGTCGAGCCGGTGGAAGATTGGAGAGAGACTGTAGCAGAGCCTCTGAAGCTTGAAGAAGTGGGGAAGCGGTAGAAGAAAGAGCCGGTGTAGGTTGTACCAGAAGTGACGCTGATTCCTGTTAAGAATTCGTGTTCAGTATTGGTCGCTTTCATTCAAGAGGAGCCATGGGTACCAGAGTAACCAGCGTTGGCAAAACCAACGCCCCCGGTGCGTCCAGATGGAATTACGACGTGAAGAGCATTTGGAAGAGCGTTGGAGATGGGAGTAGTGTCGCGAACTACGCTGATCGTGGCTCCGTTGATGGCAGACCACGAGCTGAGAGCTGCACTGCTGCCTGGAGTTACGAGCTGAAAGGCTCGGTTTTGGAGAACTAGAGGTGATATGAGTTTTGATTGATATCTGAGTATATCGATGCTCACTCACGTTCACCGTAGAGACCACCATCGCCACTCTATCGCTTACATTACTCCCAATTAGAAGTATCGGATCGCAAATTGACTTACGTGCTACATGTCCATCAGTACGGAATCCTTTGAAATCTGATGGGTGATCCACTTACGCTGATATCCTACATAGGTGAATATCAAGATCACATTTTAGCATTTTCGTATTCAGGAAGCCGCAATTGAAAATCAAGTACCTCAAACATATAGCCCCCTTCATTTCAAAATCAGATTTGCAGAAGAATCACGGTGCTTTGAAGACTCACATAATGTAGTTGGGATTGGGTGACTCGCCGTGGAGCTGACAGAGATTGTCTGCGCATTCACCGACTCCCCCACCAGTCCCAGTACAACAGCTGATAAGATGGACCACCCTGTTTTCAACATTGACTACCTTTGGTTCAGGAAAAAGACACAGAATGTGTAAGAGAACAATAGCGGGCTTTGGGAGCTTATATGCGCTCCAAAGCTACTCGCCTTTGAGCCTTCTGAGGACACAGCCGGCGCGCTCTCCCGCGCGATTGAGATCACCGTTTGATATTCTGCCGAACAATCTCAGTCGCTTTGAGTTCATGACGCTTCCCAGGGGGCTGGTGACCGACCAAGTATTGAGCATATGATCGACAGACCATGCGTGGCTTGTTGGGGACTGAGCTTCTTCAGGGACTGCTAAGAGATGAGAATCTATTCGCGTGCTGGTGGAGAATCATGGTGAAAAAGTTTCCTTTTCGCCTTGGGCCTTCGATTCTGTAGTAGAAGGAATGTCGGAGGATTTATCGGTGATCTCGACCTTGGCGGCCGTCTGAGTAGCCGCGATCTTGGCTCAGAACATGAGCTTTCATGTGTAGTGTAATTCAAGTATGACAGCGGGGGATCTACGAGTAGTCGGTACTCACGTTGCGTCCCAGTGAAGCGGGCCGCTGAGAATCGTAATGCTCTTCTCTCATACCCGTGAACCATATAAATTTCCCGAAGTTGTTGCCTCATCTGTATGAAGTTCCCACAGATGACCTAGCGTTTCGCGGTATCGTGGCCCAATGTCGATCAAAGAACCAGAAAAGCAAATCTGAAGACATTGTGTTTATTCCCAGACCAGCTTTGACTGCCGGAGCATATGACCTATGGGTGCGAGCAATTTTTGACTGGCGTAGATCAAGTATGTGGAAGTAGGCGCTTCCTTTCGCTTGGAAAGGTTAAATTAGATCGTTCTATAAGATATCGTGAGTCGAAAGCTCAGAGTGGACTCAATGGAGGCGTACCGGTCGTATAAGTTACGGCCTGGTATCACTGCTTTGTAAGCTTGCACTACGAGCTCCTTCATACGAGGGTTATTACCCGTGCCCAAGGGCACGGGGGAGAACTGCAATCTAATTCTGAGTTTCAAACTCATGTTATTTATGAATATTTAAGTTTAAATTTAATAAAAGCTCAATTGCCCACCCAGCACGGACTTCGCCCGTGCCTCAGAATCCCATGCAGGGGCTTCCTTGCACTAAAACTCATTGACTGTCAACTGGGAGCAAACTGCAATCTAATTCTGAGTTTTGAAACTCATGTTACTTATATTTAAGTTTAAATTCAATCAAAACTCAATTACCCACCCAGCACAGACTTCGCCTGTGCCTCGGAATCCTGTGCAGGGGCTTTCTTGCACTAAAAGTTGCAATAACCACCCATAGATGTGATCCAATTGACTGTCAACTGGGCCTGTGCCTTGAATCACTAATCTTATTGTAGTAGAGCATGGGGGCAAACTCCAATATAATTCTGAGTTTCAAAACTCATGTTATTTACAGATGTTAAAGTTTACATTCAATAGAAACTCAATTACCCACCTGGCACAGACTTTGCCTGTGTCTTGG
>JANIEX010000194.1:0-47995 GCA_027627405.1 Leucocoprinus birnbaumii
TTACTCCTCTGCCGCTAGGTTGTCCCTACCCTCTGACCTGCGGATGTTGCCCTCTTCGCTGAGCTTGCGCCTAGTAACCGCAGCTCCATGTTTACTGGCTCTTCTTAAAGCCTCTTGTCGCCACACCAGCGGGTCAGCTTGAGTTTTGCCGAATATCATGCCACTTGGCGTCCTCTCTGACTTGAACGATTTTGCAGCCGAGAGAACCAGTCCCAAGTTATGCAGCGCATATATATACCTGTGCTAGGTGAGTCCTTTCGCCATTCTCTCGAATCTTTGAACAACTCTTACCGTCTCTGTAACGTTCGACATCCAGTCCGTCCGATCCGACTTCATCGTTTGTGTCCTCACTCTCATTGACGTTTCCATCACTCACGGCATTTCTCGCCTTTTCTTGCCCATCGGCGTTTCCATCGCTGTTCGCACCTCTCATCTTCCCTGACTCCAAAGGCTAAAATGGGTGCGTCGTTTACGCGAGCCTCTTTTTCCGCGAAACTCACCGTTTCTTAGCTTACTCCGAAAAGACCGACGCCGCTTACCAGCGTATCCATCACCTTCCCACTTACACTGGGAGGGATGATTGGATTGATCGTGTCGGTTGGAAGACCGAGGGCCACAATGCATATCTATACAAACGTCGTGTTCCCAAAGGGGCAGACTTCGTAGACGCCCATGCTGCCGCTACGATCGTAGGCCTTGTGACCAAAGATCACCATCGTATGGGAACCACTGGTATGCTGAATTTTCTTCGTATTTTAATCATTCTCATTATTTCATAGGCAGCTATTCTGGCAAGTCGAAACATGGTACCTTGTCGTCGAGCCGTCTCAACATGACTCTGGCCTGTCCCGAACACGACCCACGATTCAAGGCGGGCTGGAAGAATGCTCTGAAGCATTTCGAGCGGCTTCTGACTGCCAAATCTAGGGGCGGTGAGGTTAACGAGCAATGTTCGCTCGTCATTGGAGGTGATGATCCCACCATGCGCTTTTCCGCTCCTTTGTTCGAGCCAAAGGATCCCGGAAACCCAGGTGTGGTGCTCTGCGGTTGAGTATCGCGCTTTCTTTCTGATCTCTTTTTAGAGGAAGGGGACGATGAGATCGAGGGGTGGCCTGTTCCCGACGACCTCGTTGAAGAACTTGATGCGATCAAGAAGACGCATCGTGTCCTCCCGTTGCCAGTCTTCGATTCCGACTTGCAGGCAATCATGCCGATGGACGTCTCTCGTTTAACTCTAGGCGCCCTCATCGAGTTAACATTCGAAGTCAAGTACTGGAAGACTTATGGTAAGGTTCACAACTTCAGCGGTATCATGTTGCAGGTCGTCGTCATCGAGCCCAATTTCAAACGCTCTTTGACTCCAAGCCCGTACAAGAACCGTCGCAAAGGTCCCTATTACCCTACACCTCTCGCTCCTTCTTCTGTTTGCGGGGTTCAAACGTGTCTCCGGTAGTCCTGGTGAGTTCTTGCGAATCTTCGTTGCTTGGTCTGATCGATATATTTAATCAGTGTCTATCAAAGAGGGAGCAGCGGGCCCTTCAAACACTGGGGGGGCGTCATCGAAGAGAAACATGCTGGCCGCACCCGACGTAATTCCTCTCCAGACCAACGGGGAAATCAGTACGTACATTTGAGTTGCTATTAATGACATTTTTAAAGAATTGTGCAGTCGAATATCAGGCCAGGGGTACTAACCAAATGCCCAACGCTCAATGTATGGACGTTCTTCCCTCGTTCGGTCGCATCTCCCCGTTAACTGGATTATTCTTTCTTCTCGATAGTGACTACTTCTCGCGAGACTACTCGTGCGTCGTCTGTGGAAGGTACATTTTACCGTCCTATCTATGGAATTGACTATGGAATCTGACGCGACAAACATCACAGATCTCGACGATGAGGATGTCCCGCCATTAATCGAGAGTCAACAAGGTCGGGATGCCGACGCCACGAAATCAGGCTCAGATGCGCGCGAATCTGATCACGAAGAGAACCGCCATGCAAGTGAAAAGCGTGACTGTAAGTTATAGTTTTCGAAGTTCGGGTTACATCTCACTCTCACATCAGCCGCTGACTCCGTCCAACCCGCTTCGGAGATCCAGAAGGATCATGGCTTTGTCAATGGAAGGGAGATCCTCAACGCTGGTGCTGCGGACGACCGTCAAAGCTTGCGTTCTCAGGTTACCGGTGAACACGAAGGTGTGTCTACATGACCTAAACGAACTATTGTCCGTCTGACGTGTAAAACAGACTCTGGTATCTACAAAACTGCGTCCAATGTCAATAATCAAGACCCTCGTATCGGTGAACCCAAAGGTGAGTCTGCACTCCTTAGATAAACTACTGTCCGTCTGACGTGAGAATTAGACTCCATTGTCCACGGGGCTGCCGAGGTCAACAACCAGGATGCTCAGCTCGGTCAACCCGAAGGTGAGTCTACACCGAATACATGAACTATTGTCTGCCTGACGTGAGATTTAGGCTCCGGCATCAACGCTCAGGATGCTCGGATCAATCCACCCCAAGGTGAGTAGACACATGAAAGATGTATTGTTCGTCTGACATGAAAACTAGGTCCGAACATCTACAAAGATGCGAACGGCGTCAATGCGCAGGTCACTCAAATTGACTCCAGGTTCTCCGCCTCTGCGTCCAGCACCAGTCTTCAGTATGGTCGTGTCAAACCCACTGCGACTGCTCCCAGCACTCAGATGGGTCAGGAAGACAAGAGTGAGTCGACGTATGACTCGATTACTATCTGTCTGACTTTGATTTCAGACGCCAGCATCGCCAATATGCCGGTCAAGACAAATGGTCAGAGCAGTGCCAGCATCGTCAAGCCCACAAACATCCAGGTAGTTCCCGTCGAGGAACAAACCTCTCATGTCGCAAGAGTTGTTGGAGCTCCGGGTATGCCACCGTCAGTTCTATTCATTCTTAGTCTGAAGGCAATTTAGGATCTACGTCTGGCAAACGCGATATGCCTGCAGCCGAGGCTAACGATGGTCCGGCAAAGAGATTGCGTCGTTCTGTAGCGCAGAAATAGAATACTCATGCGAAAGCCTTTTGCCTAGTATATTTTCTGTGATTCTTTAAAATAACTCGAATACGTTTCCGTTTCCAATTCAGTATTCTGCGTGACTCGAAAAATTTTAGAACTCCATAAATTAATCTTTTACCCGAATCAATATGACTCCTCTCTTCAATTTTTACGTGGTCCCATATAAGCCATTTACTTCGACAGTCTGTTCACTTCCAGCTATCCTCGGTTTCGCGATTGCAATTCGTCTCTGCTGTTCTCGTTTCGCCGTTCTACAAGACTTCGAGGTGCTTTTCACTCTCCAGTTATGTGGCGTTGGAATTCTCACGTAGATCTTCCTTGTAGGACTCTATTGTATACTTGTCACCGCCTACCGAAATCCCACCCTGCTCTATCATTTGCCTCTGCCCAATATGGCCGCCACATTCCAGTCCCTTCCTGAGGATATCCTGTTCGCCATATTCTCCAAACTGCGGGGCAGGGACTTGGCGGCTGTCCGCACCATCACGAAACGCTCAAGAAAGGTCGCGTCAAAAGCTTTATACCACATTGTCCTACGGATCCTTCGCCATTCCATGGCGAATCCGATTGAACTTCTAGCCAAGATGCGTGAAGCCGACGCGGTCATCAGTGGGTCAGCGGTTCTTCACGCTATGGATTATCAGACATTTTCCCCAAACGACCTGGACATTTACGTTCCCAGCGAGCGAGTTGAGATCATAGGGTCGTTCCTCGTTTCCTCTGGTTTCTCTCTGGCGCCGGATCGCCCTCTCAGCGGATCGCCGTACAGTATCAGGACCTTGAAGGAAGTACGTCGTTATGTCATCAATCCGTCGGATGCCGGAGATATGCCTGCAACCGAGGTGAACCTTCTCTCTACCCGTGCACGTTCCCCTTTTATTGCAATCGTTAACTTCGACATGACCGGTCTCATGAACGTGATCACTGCCCGCAGCCTGTTGTCGCTCTATCCTCTGGCCATACATCATTTCTCAACTATCGTTGCCCGGCACCTGATCGACTGACCAAATATGTTGAGCGGGGCTATCCTCCAAGCCGTCCGTTCACTTGTCAGCTACGTTCTTCGAGCGTAGGCGTCTGCTTCCTCCACGACAAGCACACCATGTTTGTTTCGTTCGATGCAGATCGTGGCGAGACTTGGTATTGTCCTGTTCGAAAAGAGCATTTCGAAGTTTGGCTGCGCATGGAGAAGGAGCAGGTCTTCTGGGCATTAGATAACGTAGACTCAATGAAGGAATCCCCTCCGTTTACATTCGACGGTGGCTTCAAAAATGGAATTTTCGGCGGTCGGGCTTTCTAAGTAGATTGTATTATTAAGAGTAGTGCCTGTTGAATAATGTAATTGGTCAGAATCACATCAACACGTGTACGTGCAACGGAGTGGCGCTGGCGTGTCGTGATGTGACTGTTGAACGCAGAACTTTGGCTGAAAACCACCACCAAATCCTATCCAAATGCCGCATTTCGTCTTTCTATCGACGTCTGACTCCTCTGAGCCTTCGACTTCTTTTGTTACTTACAGCGTCAGGTCAAGTCGAACGCGACCGGGGCAGAAGTGCCATATTGCTACAGACGAAAAACGGTGAATCGATGTCTAGTGCATGAGGTATTGAATCTTCTGCACGTCGATGCCTATATCCGCAAGAACTTCGCTGCGTTGTCGAAGTATCCTGTTTAAGCAATGACGTCACGAGGAGAATAGAGTGGTTACCGATCGTCGTTGTCCTCATTTGGCAATTTGAAATTTCTTTTACCCCCCCATCTTTTACGCCTCCTGCTTGCTGCGGCTTGTAAATGACAACGCCAGGACCGTCTGCGTGAGTAGCTCGTAAACATCATGATGCATTTTCTCTAATATCATCTGAAGCTTGACTTTTCATAATGGGGAGCTTTTGGAGCCCACGATCCGCTGCCTAACAATCAAAGAGATCGTTGCCCTCGTTCCGAATCGCGGGGATTTACGTTCTGCAGAACGTAGGAGAAGGCCTTTGTTACTTCAGGCTGTAACAGAACTACCCCCCGCTGTCCAAGACATCATTCGAGACGCCGCTCGAAGGAAAACCGAGGCCGTGTTAGCAGGTCTGAGTAATACTATTGCACCGCCATCGACTGTGATGAATCAAAACAGTGAAAAATTTTATACATGTTCTCCTACAGTCATGGCTAACGCTTTGGTCAGATAATGCTCTACCAAACGACTATAAATACATGGACCCTCCTTCGAGCGACACAATCAAAGCTTGCGAAGATATGTTTTATAATCGAACCAGCAACGCGTATCTCGACGAAGAGGTATGCGGATGCTGTGCGCAGAGAGTATTTCGTCAGAAATTGACGCTCTACAAGCTCGCGAATATACCCAACCTTGAGCTTCTAGCACCTGCTCAGGGTCACCCTGCTCACTTCCTGTTTCAAGGTGCTTTGATTCATGGACCCGCAATCAAGGCGGAGGACAAGACCTTTCTCTGCCATGAATGTCTTGGGTTCCTCAAACGTAAAGTCCTCCCCCCCCTATCACTTGCGAACAATCTTTTCATCGGAGAGGTTCCTTTCCCGTTGCGGCTCCTAAAGCTCGCCGAGCAAATCATGGTCGCAAGATATTACGCCGCGGCATTTATCATCAAGTTATACCCTCGCGATCCTCGAGCCCGGCATTGGGACCATAATATGTTCATGTCGGGTCTCAAGGGAAACGTGGCGACATATCCACTTAAGCCTGAGGACGTCGCACATTATTTAGACCCCATGACACTTCCGCCACGCCCTGGAATCCTGGCGTCTACCCTGTGTGTTTCCTTCGTAGGACCTGCAGGGAAACCAGACAAATTTTTTCCAGATGCTGTCTATGTACGTCGAGATCGTGTACGAGACGCGTTGATGTGGCTAAAGGCCAACAACCCGTTATATGCCGACATCACTATTTCGGAGGAAAATCTTCAACTCCTGCCAGAAAACGGTGTACCAGAAGCAATTCGGTACGGTGCACGACTCACAACCAACTCGGCTTTTCGAGCTCAGGAGCATGATGGCTACGTGCCCGAAGAAGGTATAAATGAAGAAGGTGCGTAATGCAATTGCTATTGAACTGTAGACTCAACGTCGCTATGGTTGAATTTGTATAGACATGGAAACATTTGCCATTCCCGGTGTGTCAGGCGTCTCTGATGATGAAGGGGATGAGTTTGACGCTCCCATGGGTAGGTCTTTTGTATTCATAACGGGCGAAACGACGTACTGATTGGTTTCAGAGCCGGCCGTTGTTCCGTTGCGCGTTTCTAGCGTAGTGGACGCGACTGGAACGCAGTTGACAGACCAAGCTATATCGGCAAGCGCCCTGGCGAACCTTGCAGGTGCTAGCGAGCAGCTACGCATACACAGAGGCTCAGCGTTCGTTAATGAATACCCGAGGCTGGACGCTGATGGGGTTCGTACAGTGGGTGTACCAGACAACGCTAATCACTTGCTTGGTACTTTCCCGTGGTTGTTTCCATACGGGACAGGGGGTTTTGAAGTGGACCGCCCTACCGTGGTTTCATACGAGAGACACGCTAAATGGGCTCTGATGTACGGCGACGGACGATTTCGACGGGACCATTATTTCATGCCAATGGTTTTCGGAGTCCTGCGGAAAAGGCAAATGGCAAGAGCGTCTTCGTTAGAGATGTCAAAGGCTGCTTTTTTGTGCCACCGCAACCTTCTTGCGCAACTGAAGCCTGCCGATTTCGAGATTGCGAGCCAAGAAGAGGAACGTGGAGTGCCATTCTCAAACCCTGCAATTCGAGTTCTCCGGAGTTCTATGAACTCAGCTCTGGCTAAAGTCCCATACACAGACGCCTCATTAAAACAAATACGGAGCAAAGTGTGGGGGACAGTTGTTGTTCACGGCCCGCCATCCATTTGGTTCACTCTGAACCCGTCAGATTTGCAGAATCCTGTTGCCCAGTTATTCGTTGGAGAAGACATCAATCTCGATGATTTTGACAAGTCTTTGGGTCCATCGAGTATGGAGCGTGCGATCAACGTCGCTCAAGATCCGGCAGGAGGGGCTTTATTTTGCCATTACATGTTCAAGTGCGTTCTAGAGTGCCTCTTTGGGATATCTGCTGGCGAAGGGGGACAGGGGTCTTCAGCGAAGGAAGGGTGTTTTGGGGGTGGTCGAAGCATATATCGGGACTATTGAAGCGCAAAACTGAGGAACGCTGCACATGCATGGGCTGTTATGGTTATCCAACACGCCTGAGGCCTCAGTTCTATCTAAATTGTTGACAGAAGTCGATTTCCGAGAGCGTGTATCGTCTTTTATCGGGAGCGTGGTCCACGCAGACATTGGCGGTCTGGATACAGAAGGTGTATTGGCCATTCCCGCTGAACCGGATGTCGCATTTAGTCGTCCCACGAATCCCGCGAGCCAGAATTACGATGCAGAACGTACTAAACGTGAGCACAGCCTAGCTTGTAACGTTCAGCTTCATACGTGCTCTACATACACATGTCTCCAGAAACGAAATGGTGTAACAGCATGTAAAAGGGGCGCTCCCTTTGACTGTGCGGACGAAGCTTGGGTTAATGAAGACGGTCAATGGGGTCCGAAGCGCCATTGTGCAAGGATCAACGGGTATAACCCAAGTGTGCTGGTGTCAATTGGATCGAACAACGATATGAAAATCGTCACGCACGGTCCGGAGACGAAAGATGCAACCTTCTACATATCTGACTACCAAACTAAAGGACAAGGAACCGCGTCGCACAATATTTCAGCCCTGCTCGGCGACAGAATACGCTACCACATCATCGAGGAACAAGAAAACGTCGATATTGCAGACTCAACAAAAAAACTTTTGACAAGGTGTCTAAATACTCTAAACCGGTTGCAGGAATTTGGAGGGCCGCAAATCGCATCTTCGCTCTTGGGCCTCTCTGATCGATACATCTCACATCAATACGCACCCGTATATCTGGACTCGATGCATTCCGCCCTACAACAGCAGTCCCCTGATCTAAAGCTCTGGTACGGGTGTCGGTGCATATTCAAAGGATTCCAGGCTGATCGTGCTCTCTAGGGCTGGCCCAAGTCGTGACAACGAGGTGCGTGATACAGTTTTATCCTGAGCGATTGGTGTCTGATTTTGACGTTCAGAAACTGGTGTTTATCCATGATGAGGTTGAATTGAGAGATCAATTGAGGGACTACCAGTATAGAGGGGACGCATTGGAGATGTTCAGCCTCTACGAATTTTTGGTGGACACACACGAAGGAAAGCCACTTCCAGGGGGGTTTGTACTTTCTGCTCAAGGTCGACCCATTCAGGATCGCATCGCTTATTGAACGGGCGTGAATCGCCATAAGTGTCGAATCCTACGAAAGGCGGGCCACGATACTCTACCGAATTTCATTGGTAAATGGTTCCCGAGGAACGATAGGGCAGACGAGGAGGAAGAACATGCGGCAATGATGCTGATGTTGTTCCGTCCGTGGAGGAACCTCAGCGACCTCAAGGAGCCATTCGACACTTATCTATCGGAATATATGACGTTCATAGAATCTTGCCCCCCAATTACAAGACGATATATTGACAACATACAGTATTATCACCAGGGGATGGATCGTAGGACGGAGCGACGGGCGGAAAAGGCTTCTGAACCAATAGTGCCACTGTCCACAAGTCAGCGCGAGCGGATGGATCGCGAGGAACGGCAGATGGTAGTGTTGGATCAACAAAGCGAAGGGGAGGTCACTGCGCATGACCTTGACTTGGCTAGAAGGGGTCGCAACAATGCGAAACTGGAGGCCTTTGGGTTAATTGCCCTCAACATAGGAAGAAGACAGGGGTTGTTTGATGTGCGGGACCCGGTATCAGAGATCGATCTTGTTGTGGACAGGCAAATGGACACTGAAGAAGAAGAGAAGACCTTACATTGGGCGGCAAAACTTCAGAAGATCACTCGCGAACCTACGACGGTTGCTACTCCTCATCCTATTGCGGAAGGTCTCCGTGGTTCTCAGTTAAACAGCGGTGAACCTCAATCTTTAACTACGTCAGCGGCTCGTATTGAAGTTGTGGACCGGCCACATCGAACACGTTCTACGAGAGCAGGCCTGCGTGAACTAAAGGACGATCAAAAATTGGTCCACGACATCGTTGAGAGCCAGCTGTTGAAGCACCTCAACAACGAGCCAACGGATCAGCTTTTATTGCTTGTGCAGGGAGAAGGCAGCACCGGGAAAACACGACTTATACAAGAAGTTGCAGCTACATATAAGGAACACGGTGCAGAAAATGACTTGGCCCGTACTGCAACATCTGGCGTGGCGGCAACACTGATCAATGGTGAGACTCTACACAGCTGGCTTGGCTTGGGGGTAGTCACCCCGACAGGGAACCAATGGATGAACAGAGGCTCCGTTAAAACGTACAACCTGAGGAAAAGGAAAATTGGTGGGAAAAGGCTCTTGATTATCGACGAATGCTCGATGTTAACATCAAGATTACTGGCTGCCACTTCGCAACTGGTCGACTACATCCGGAGCCGTGACGACAACGAAGGAAAGACAGCCGGTCTGGCTTTTGGTGGGCTCGATGTTATCCTCTTTGGCGATTTTCACCAATTCCCGCCTGTGGGTCGCTCTGGCCGGGCATTATACGCAGAACCGAAGACCGATCAAGATATTCTGGGACATCAGATCTTCCTTCAATTCAAGACAGTACTTTTCCTTCGTGATCAAATGAGGGTGGAAGACGAAGAGTGGCTTCAGTTTCTACGTCGATTAAGAGTAGGGGGATGCAACGCAGGTGATATGGAACTCTTGGAAGGAATCTCCTTGATGGCCAGCGATGTAGAGAAACCGGACTGGAACAAATACCCTTGGTCGGAAGCGGTCTTGATCACCCCAAGACGTGCTGTTCGAGATATGTGGAATCAAGAGAAATTGAAAATGCATTGTCAGAAAAAGGGCGTTGTGCAGTATATCGTTCGAGCTAACGACACTGTCAACGGTGAAGAACCTACAATGGCGCAACGCCTCGGGATCATCCAGAATACTCCGGAAGATTTTTCTCTTGAAGAGTTTATTGCGATTGCGGTGGGGGCTGTAGTAATGATAGAGGTGAATGTCGCAACAGATGCGGGTATCGCTAACGGCACGCGCGGTGTCATAGAAGAGATAATACTCGACGGACGGGACGCTGGAGTGGAAGTCAACACTGATGGAACTTGCTCACTGTCGTATCCACCGGCCGTCATCTGGTTTCGGCCAGAAATACCAACTCCTCATTTATTTGATCCCCGTCGTCCTGGCCTGGTTCCAATCACCCCATGGGAAATGGGATTTAGTTTCGAGACAAAAACCATGGGACGACTGAGGGTGCGGCGACAGCAACTGCCAATTACATTGGCTTACGCTTTTACGGACTATAAGTCCCAAGGACAAACACTGCCGGCAGTTATAGTTGACCTTGCACCGCCACCGGGACAAGGGGGCCATCTTACTAACTTCAATGCCTACGTCTCGTTATCAAGGGTCAAGAGTAGAGCGGTTATCCGTATTTTGCGGGAGTTCCAGGAGAGCCTGTTTACTACGCCTCCTGCACAGTCACTGGCATACGAGGATCAACGATTAGCGGTTCTGGATTGTCAGACGAGAGATAAATATAGACACATCGTGTTTTAGTCTGCAGAATGACGCAAATATATATGACGCATGCTATCAATCGTAGAAATACGCTGCTGAGGAGTACAGGAGCCAGAGTGTCTCAACCTTCTTACTCTTGAACATGAGCAGCAACGCTCAAACTGCACTGAACAACAATTCTGGTGAATTTGGATTTCTCGGGTCCTACCCTCAAGACAATCACCCGTTCACTTGGCAACTTAATTATCCACTTGACCACGTAGTCAACAGTGTATCGCCTGACGAGCCTCAAAGGCTAAGCGTGATTGGAAACCTGATTACCAGTTTGAGTCACTTGGATCCTTTAGGTGCGCAGATAGGTGCAGTAATGGGAGTGTTGATTGACTTGATATACAGGAACGTTTGGCGACGAGTGTGCCCTCTTGGCGAAGGCAGAATACAAGACTGTAATCAGCGTATCATCAGTCCAACCTCTGTTTAACAGCTGGATGAGGTCGGTGAAGGTCATAGAAGCCCTTCATTCCGACATTAAAACGGACGTGGCCGGTTGGCAGTACAAGATGGGTCACCATGACGTGCCTTTCAACCTCCGACGCCCTTTGGGCCCTTATGACACGGACCACATGACATTTACAAGGCCTGTCTTTGTGGCAAGTCCATGAGTGGGTTTCCGACTAACGATGAAGCTGACTAGTTTTCAGGCTCGAGAGCAGTCGGATGTGGCATTCAAAAGCTTAAATGCAGAAGCAGATCCCACTAAATGGGAGTGCGCACTGACGAGCGATGAACGGGAGAAAGTTCAAGGTGTCATTAGTCAGGGAATGGAATGGGCGGGTTTGCCGGCTTTTGAAAGGGGGAATGGCCCAATTGATATATGGAGTGATGTGGGGAGAATGAATAATCGCACGGTTGCGGTGGAATTCACAATGAGCCACTCAAACGTGTTCGAGGACGACGACTTCATAGGAATGTTGGAAAAATTGACCGTTGAATACTAAGCATTGTGTATAAATTGTATTAAAAATCTATGATATTTTCTTGGCTCTGGTGAACGGGTCGAGGTGGATTGCATCACGGGACCGCTGAGGGCTGCAACAGCAAGCAAGGTGTTAGCCGGCAGGGCCGGCACCTAGTTGTAATAACGTGTCAGCAGCAAATACAACCAACGTGCAAAGAACAAACATTTACAACCTCGTACATAGCTCCCGTTGCCAAGCATGTACAAACACCAGCACCGGTCGTGCAGGTCTAATTCGCCAAGACCGTGCAAATCGCAAATATGTACAAACAAGCGCTACTGGCGCTATGTAGTATGCACTCAAAGATGGTATCGCTTGAGAGCCTGAGCCTTGTGGTCTTGACTTTATTTATTTCCACCGAGATACAATTGCTGACTTTTGTCTCTCAAAACTCCATTTTTAATTATTAGGACGGCTTCTACAATACGGCCGCCCAAACACGGCCTTCGCCTAGTTAAGGATGCACAACAAGTATTGTCAGGTATGAAACATGCCAACCGCAGGCTTTTGCAGCTCAGCACAGTGAGGCAAGCAAGGTGATTGCCGTGACTGCCAGTCACGGCCTCTAGTTAATGATAACAATAGGAAGTACTTTCGCTCGCGATCTCAAGCCTCGCCAACAGACTCACCAGGCAAAACACAGATTTGGGCGGCCATTCTCCTATCTGCGACCAGTTTTCCTAGAGGCTACTGTGACGACTACATTAGGTACCGGTGTAGCCCCTTCACCCGGCGACTCAGCTGCTCGATTCTCCTGGAAGCTCGAGAGAGGGATGATTGATTGCTAAGATTTTTAATGTTTCTTGCGATGGTCTGGTTCCAACATGAAACGTGAGCAGTGTCAGGCGGGGGTTGAGGAAGTAGATTGTCAAAGCGTGGACAGAACTTGAGGTTGATACCTTCCATTCTCGTCCTGGGCCACATCAAATGAATCCTGCTCAGAGGACTCAACTTAGAGTAACTCCAATCGCTATGTAGGATATGGCCAAAGACGATATCACTTTAAATACATATTACCACCGACTACTGTACTGATCGGCGAATGGGTGTTCAGGTCAACTGTCCAATTACAAGGTAATTACCAGATCCACCTTGGAGAAGGCTGGCCTGATACTGATAAGTCTATCTGTTGCTACAAGTTAGGTGACAAGAAATTACACGCTCGCTCTACATAAAATGAATAGTTCAAATGATAATGGGTGGAGTCGACTGATCAAGGACGCCGATTCAGTCCACGTCTGGTTTGCAAACCAGCTTGTGCGTATTCCAATCGCACTTTTGGCAAGTGGAGTCACAGTACCGGACCTTCGTGCATCCTCTACCTGTATATCATACCCGAAAAGTTAGAAATTATGATTACTCTGTTTTGCATGAACAAAGGGGACCACACACATTTTTTCAAAGAGGCAGATGGATTCGAGCACCAACCACACCGAGTCAGCGTTAGGCGCTCTTCGTCGAGTGTGAAAATCTTCTCCTCGTACATCTTTTTAGGTCGGGGCATAGCCCCATCGTCAGTCAGAGGCTGCTCTTCCAAATCAACTCCATTCAACCAGACCGCTAATTGATCTTGAGATTCTTCGAGAGCTATGCAATCATGCGAGGTTTTCTTCGAGGTATCCTCCATACGATTTGATTTCTCAATGACATGAGAGAATCTTTCATATGATTCTTGATAATGTTCTAGGATGATTTGTCGGAAATGAGTCCTGTGGAGCTTTTGAGGGTCATCGGCCCAACGGTGCGTGAGCATCTGCTCAAGCTCCTCCAAATCCTCCTTGACTCGAAGTTTTTTGAGTGCATTCTAGAGAAACCAGCCACCAAACATCAGTTCAAGCGAAATGTTGTTATCCGAAACTTACCTCGAAGATTTGCAGCTCTGGATCGACATCGGTTAATGTGACGGTCAAAATGACATACCAATTCACCACGATCTCCATGCCCGTCGCATCAGGGGGTGCTTCCTCGATATATGCTGTTGCGTCTGCGAGTGCACTATGAAGATATGCCATGGCCTCATACCACCTGCTATCCCCAACTTCAACCGCTGTATTCAAAATATCGAAACCGGTAAACCATGCTTGCTCAACGGCTCGTTCAAGCAGCATATGTTGTAGATAGGGCGTAAGCTTCGGGCACTTTCGTCCCAACTTTGCCGCCTTCAGTCCTTTGACTTGACCGACCGAACTCGAGATGATATAGTACCAGTATGCTGTGAACTCTGGCGTGTGGTCGATGGCCTTCGTCGCCATGTCTCCAGCCTCTTCAAATTTCTTCTCTATAAACAGTCTTGTTATGTCGAGCAGATTCGCAGCACTCCGACTATGGGGTTCATTCTTTGCTCGAAGGGCTCTGGAGCACAGCGGGAAGAAGTCCAGACATGAAATAAATCTCCCCGGGTGCGAACTTGTGAACCTTTTAACCGCGGCGGGTTCGCTAGTTTGTACGTCCGCGTAAGCCTTCTCCGCAATTATATAGTCTGTCTGCAAAAGGTTCTTGCTAAGCGACAGACCAAGTGAATATATGTCCCCTTCTAGGACTGCGACGGTGAAAGCGCTGATTAGCTCATTAAAGCACACATCAGCGATAAAGCTATGGCAACGCTCTTGTCCATAATTCGCTCTTGCTAAGTTTACACGATACAAGAGATTTCGTAGGGTGGGTGCAGGAGCAGTGGACGGGCCTATGAGTGGGTGGTGCGTCGAGTTTTCAGGACTGTATAGCTCAAGTAAGGCATATAAGCATCCAATGCGGCGGCCCCAATCTTTGCTGGATAGGCCTGCAAGCAGCAGTTTAACGGCGTCGGGAGCATGGTCGAATGCAAGTGTGATGTCGGAGGCAAGGACCTCGATCACCTTAAGGCAGCGGGCAGCAAGTGAGGGCGAAGCACGTGGATTAGAAGCAACGGCCGTCATTGCCTTTAGAATCCTCGTGGCGCCGGGAACAGTTAGGGAGCCGTGATAAAGGCGTCGATGTTTATGATTTTCGTCTTTGCCCTCGGTGGTGCAGAAAGCGACTGCGATGATGGGGACTATGAGATCGGCCAAGACAGTGGATGAAGGGTTTTCTTCCAGAATCTGTATGAGATCCAATGATTTCATGGCGACAACGAGACGAGGGGGTAGAACTTCATGTTGAGTCATGATTCGCAAGCTGTACAGTGCGACTTGTTGGAACCTCGGTTCACTGAGTAAACGGAAAATTCGGCCCAAAAATCCTGATGAGACCTTAACCTCACGCCCTCCATCGAGACACACAGTGAGACGAACTCACCTTGCTCGATCAGCTTGTCCATCAGTAAATTGTCTTTACACATCTTTGCGAAGATTGCGATCACTCCAACTTGTATCATCGGATAACGATGAACCTGGTTATAGAGTGATTCGAGCCATCCGTAGTAGGAATCAAAGTCGTTGTAGACCTTTTTCAGGCCTTTGTTCGTGTCCAGGTCTAGATGGCTTTGGTAAGCGCACCGAATGCTCGATGGTAACGGCTGGTGGTAAAACAGGGGAAGGACGAGAACGGAAGAGCCGGCTTACCGGGTAATTGACACACTTCTGATATCCAATCTGCCGTTCGCGTCCAGCTCTCTGCCGCAGCACCGTTAATGTCATTTGCGACCGATTCGCTAATTGAAAGGGTTGAACTGGCGAGATTCGAAGCCGCCACCTTGTTCCTGTTGAGGATGATGACGACAGCTTTTGGTTTCGGCTTTGCATGTTTCGATCTTCTCTTTTTGTGAGTGCCTGGCCCCGGCATTATTTGAGCTGGATGGCACGATTGAGGCTGGTGGAGGAATGAGAGAAAGGCGTGTTGTGTGTGGTAGGATCCAAGCGCTATTATGACCGCATCAGTCACACGGTATGCAGTTCTGTGACGACGCCACCGACGCACCAACGCAAAATACAATGGTCCGCCCACAGAGATTCTGACTTGCATCGACTCTGGTCAAGCTTCGAGAGCCATGCACTGCGAACACATCCGTTTCGTCATCAATACACGCGGACAGCCTCGATCAAGCCGAGTACACCGGCATTGGCACTGATGGACTCGGAGTTAGACGGGTGGTTCTGGTGGGATGACTACACTTCTAATCTAACATCATTCTATGTGCTCCCACAGAAATACGCCTTGGTCCTTCTTCCTGCTTCAGCTATTCACGAAGGCACAAGTACACCACTCTTCTCTGTCGCACGTGTATCGAGAACATGAGAGTTTTGTATAAAAATGCACCCTCCTAGGCTTGGAATGATCCCCAACTCTCGAGAGCTTACCTGGTCTCCGCATCATGTCTCTCAAAGACGAGAAATCCGACATGGGCTACTCAGATCCTGAGCAGCCTGAGACTCACACGAGTGAGTAAAACTTCGGATTGTTTTTAATACTTTCAGTGCGGGTTGCCGGCTCAAGCACCGTCAGACCAAGGACTTCCCGCCTTCCGGCCTGCATTCGATGATCCGAATCTTGATCAGGCTGCCGCTATTGAAGGAATAACAGGTCAGTGAACTGACAGCTTTGGAACTTTGAGCTGTCACCTCATCTCTGGAATACTCAAGATGATGATTCGCCTTATCCTGAGGTTCGTTCTGCGGTAGCGAACACGGATGATCCAGATATTCCCGTCTCTACGATCAGGTCCTGGGTCCTTGGTATTATCTTTGCTGTTGTTCTTCCAGTAGGATAGCCTTGAGTATCTTGATGTTGCCGTACTGATACATTTTGCTAGGGATTGAATCAGTTCTTCTTCTTCCGATACCCAACGGTTACTATCACATCTGTCAGTAAACCGATAGCATCGAAGTATCTTTTGCATTGAATAGTATCGACAGATTGTTTGTCAATTGTTGTCGTTTCCTTTGGGTAGACTTTGGGCCAAGTTCGTACCTAAAGTCAGAGTATTCGGCCTCGATCTAAACCCTGGGCATTTCTCAATCAAAGAACATGTAAGCAAACGTGCCCCGAAGTTTCAAGCATGAAACACTGGGCTCACCTGCTCCTAGGTCTTGATCACCGTTATGGGTGGTGTGGGTGTGCAGAGTGCTTATGCAACGGATATTGTCGCCGTCCAGCGAGTGTACTACAACCAAAATTTCAGCTTTGGTTGTCAGTACAAACTTAAAGTACACTCGGATTATTCGCTGACAATTTTACAGACCAATGGCTTGTCGTTATGTCTACTCAACTGATCGGATTCTCTGTAGGTGGAATTGCTCGACGGTTCTTGGTGCAGCCTCCCTCCATGAGTACGAACTCTCAGTCACTTCTCGAGATGATAACAGAAAACCGTAATTCCTCTAGTCTGGCCTACACAACTCGTCAATTGTACACTGTTCAATACTCTACACGCTCAGAGTTATGCTGGTGTCGGAAATCGTGCTGGAATCGGTAGGGAGAAGTTCTTCCTGTACGGATTCCTAGCATCTGGCGTCTGGTACTTCTTTCCGGGATACCTCTTCCAAGCTCTTAGCTATTTCTCTTGGGTGTGCTGGATTGCTCCCAACAACGTTTCACTGAACCAGATGTTTGGCTACGTTCATGGAATGGGAATGAGTTTGATCACTTTCGACTGGGCTCAGGTATCTCGCTTTTTAGAGGTCATAGTCTGGCCGCTGACGTGACGGCATAGATCGCGTATATTGGCTCTCCACTTGCGACACCCTGGTGGGCTGGAGCAAACGTTTTGGCCGCCTTTGTTTTCTTTTTCTGTGAGCAACCTATCCTCTTGAGCCCTTCGTAAGGACATTACATTCTAATCAACCTTGGTGCTGGAAGGGATACTTTCACCCATACTTTATGTGCGTCTGCTTGAGACCTATAATGAATCTTCATGATAAGAATCCATTCAGTATACCAATACCTGGAGCAGCCAGTACATGCCGTGAGTACTGTAAATCTTAGATCCTGCCACTCTAACTGTCGGAATTCCTCTCGTTCAAACAGGATCTCATCCCGTACCTCTTACGATAACCACGGAAAGACCTACAATGTCACAAGAATCCTCAATGCCGACACGACGTTCAACGAAAAGGCCTATAACGATTACAGTCCTCTTTTTATTTCTACAACGTTTGCGATGACTTATGGACTATCATTCGCGTCGATTCCAGCGACGCTTATGCATTGCTTCTTATTTTATAGAAAGCAGATATGGACTCAGGCCCGGCGTTCGATGCATGAACAATCGGACATTCATGCGCGTTTGATGTCAAAATATAGACAAGTGCCTGAGTGGTGGTATGCCTCTATTTTCCGTGAGTACATTGCTTCCTTGGACCTGATAGACTATGGCCCCCTGATAACTTTGATTATAGTCGTGATGTTCGCCTTTGGTGTAGTGGCGTCTGAGGTTTGGGACACTAAATTTCCAGTGTAAGTCGATTCCTTGCAGTTTGGCTGAATGTCTTATTGCATCTAAACACCGTTCTTGGCAGACAATATTTCATTCTCTCCCTGGTTATATGTGGGCTTGTTGTGGTTTGTCATAGCCATTCCAGTAGGCTGATTCTCTGGTCTAGCTTTCTTCTTTGTGATACCCGTCGGCATGATCCAGGCTATCACGAACCAGCAAGCCCTAGGTCTCAATGTCATCGCCGAGCTTATTATCGGTTATGCCCTACCTGGTCGTCCTATTGCCATGATGCTGTTCAAGACATGGGGTTATATCACAATGATTCAAGGTAAGCACCTTACACACCTCGACCACTTTGCCTATTGTACCAATGCGTGGTCTGTCAGCATTACAATTCACAGCTGACTTCAAGCTCGGCCATTACATGAAAATCCCGCCCCGATCCATGTTTTGGGCTCAAGTTATCGCAACAGCTATCGCCGGAACATCGCAGCTCGGCGTTCAAGCTTGGATGTTTTCCAATATATCGAACATTTGTGCTGCAGATCAGAAAGATGGATTTATCTGTCCGAGGACACAGGTTTTCGGCACGGCGAGTATCATCTGGGGTGTGATTGGCCCAGTACGACAGTTTTCGAAGGGTCAGGTGTACTATGGTGCGTTCTGCTATGATCAGACTTCTATGGGATTGACACTAGTACCGAAGCTTTGTTGATCTTCTTCCCTGTGGGATTCATCTGTCCTGTCATCGGATGGCTGATCAACAGACAATTCCCAAACAGCTGGATTCGCTATCTAAAGTGGGTTTATTCCTGCCCCTGGCCTCTCGAACACGCTTACTGAACGTTCTGATCCGTAGCTTCCCCGTTATTTTCTCCCAAACAGCCTTCATCCCCCCTGCAAGTGCCGTCAACTACATTCCCTGGAGTATCGTCGGATTTATCTTCCAATATGTTATACGGAGACGTTACTTCTCCTGGTGGACTAAGTACAACTACGTGCTTTCTGCGGCGCTGGATTCTGGTGTCGCTATCTCTGCTGTTTTGATATTCTTTTGCTTGCAATATCCACGAAATGGGACTATTGGAGAGGACACCATCCGTGCGTGGTGGGGAAATACGTGAGTGCCAATTTTGTGGTTTCTTTTGATGATATTGGATTATTGTGGATTATTACAATAGTGTGTTTTCAAAGACTGCAGATGCGCATGGCACGCCCATGCTGACTGTAGCCAAGGGCGACTTTTTCGGGTGAGTATTTGGCGCGTGGTCCCAACGTAGCAAGCTATGCTTAAGTAACTCTCAGCCCCCGGACCTGGTCAACTTAATGCTCGTATCTGCTAGATTTTCAAGGTAGTACGAGCAATACCTTTCTTGGGCTAGGAAATGCTACTGTAACATTGAGAACAGGTTGTCGCGACACAAAAGATTAAAGGATAGAATAAATCAAGTTTCAAGGCAAAATCATTGTATTACATTCGGTTCATATTGTAGGCCAAGAATCCGGCATCGTCTGTCCGAGTGATGAGAGGATGTTGAGCAAAAGCTTTGTACCTACATCGAGAGTCCTGATGATAAAGGAGGGTGACAGACTGAGATTTGCATATGGCTCTTTGTCTCTTCCTTTCAAGATATAATAAACCCACCAACAGGGGTCGTCCGTGGTGACTACATGACCGTTTTCTATGTTTTGACTATCGAGTTTTCGAGATTCGAGTCACGATCAAATTCGTTTTTGTAGACCCGAAAACGTGATGCCACTGATGGCCGGGCCGGCCCTGAAACCAAACGCGCGACGCGTCAGTCACATGACTTTGCACCTCTCATCAACTCATTAACGGCGACGCCTTCTCATCCTCCTCTCGAGAATGCGGATAGAAGAACTCATTATCGAAGGTAACGTCGTGCTACTGTCCTCTCGAGCTAACTCTAACGGAAAATAGGCTTCAAGTCTTACCCCCAACGGACACAAATCACTGGATGGGATTCTTCTTTCAATGCCATTACTGGTCTCAATGGATCTGGCAAATCCAATATTCTTGACGCGATTTGCTTTGTGCTCGGCATGACAAATATGCAAACCGTGTGTGACTACTGGTCTACTTGCGCGGCCGAGGTTCTCATGCTCTTTTCCTTTGTAGATGCGAGCTGGGTCGCAAGCAGACCTCATCTACAAGCGTGGCCAGGCGGGCATTACCAAAGCCAGCGTTACCATCGTGTTCGACAACTCTGAGAACCCAATACCCGGATATCAAACTGCTCAAATTACGGTCACTCGTCAGGTTTGTCTCCAAGCTCTTCGTAGTTTCCTTGAGGATGCGATAACTGATCTTGTTCTCCAGTTCTCACTCCCGAATACCACGAAATGGCTCTTCAACGGCCACAAATCCACACAGCAAAATGTTCTCTCGTTCTTCCAGGCAGTCCAACTCAACATCAATAACCCCAACTTCCTCATCATGCAAGGCCGAATCACAAAGGTCCTGAATATGCGCCCTGCCGAAACCCTGGGCATGATTGAAGAAGCCGCTGGTACGCGCATGTTCGAAGAGAAGAAAGACAAGGCCAAGCGAACGATGGCCAAAAAGCAGTCACGCGTTGACGAAATTACCGACATGCTCCACAAGGAAATCGAGCCTAAACTTGACAAACTACGGCAAGAGAAGATAAGGTACATCGAATTCCAGAAAGGGGCCGCAGAGCTAGAGAAAACCGGGAGGATACTGAGAGCCTGGGAGTACATGGACTATCAACAAAAGATCGTGGAAAAGTCGAACGACGCCGAAAACGCCGTTCAAGAGCGAAAGGAAGTAGAAGCAGAGATGAAGCAGGCGCAGAAAGAGGGAAAGCAAGCGGAGAAGGATTTGAATGAAGTTGTGAAGAAGCGAGACGCCGAGATGAAGAAAGGAGGGAAGTTGGCTAAGTTGAAAGCCGACGCTGATGCCCTTGGGAAGGAGGTTGTGAAAATCCGGACTCAGGCAGAAATCAAGCAGACAACGATGGAGGAGGAAGAAAACAAGCTGGTCGAGGCTCAAGCCACAATCCAAGCTGTACGTCTACTGCTTTCTTTTTATCTTTGATTTATATTGACACTTTCTTGTTCGTGTAGCTTGAAGAGACTATTGTCGAGGAAACCAAGAAACTCGCCACCATCACAGCCAAAACCAATACCATCAAAGAACAACACGAATCTCTTAATTCCGACGTTCTCAGATCCGAAGAACTCCTACAAACGCTCCTCACAGGCTTGACCTCCGCCTCTTCGAAGAATGTGAGCAACACAGGTGGAGGCTATATGGGTCAAATAGCCGAGGCAAAGGCGCGTATCTCTCAAGGCGAAGCTGAAGAAGAGCAGTCTCGCAAGAAGCTGGAGATGAAGGAGAAAGAACTTGAGGACCTCAAAAAGAGGATGAAGGATTTTGAGCGGGAAGCTGGGGAGAGTAGGAAGCGGTTGGAACAGATGAGAAATACAGTGGAGAAACAGAGGCAGCAGCTTGGGCGGTGTAAGTGGGATAAGGAGAAAGAGGACGACCTGGAGGCGAGGTTGGCAAACCTAAAAAACAGTGTCAGGCATTTGACTGATGTACAACATCTTTTTTTCGCCCGTCTTAATACTGTTGGACTGACCTCGATATTCGACTATTTCAGAAACGCGATCACATCAAGCATACCCTCAGTCGCCTCAACTTCGAGTATTCCGACCCCTACTTCGGCTTCGATAGAACCAAAATCAAGGGTTACATCGCTCAATTGACAAAGCTCGACCAGGCCAACTACGACAAGGCAACAGCGTTAGAGATCGCCGCAGGCGGCAAACTCTTCAATGTCGTTGTCGAAGACGAAAAAGTTGGTAACGCTCTATTGAGAGACGGAAAACTGAAGAAGCGCGTAACGATGATCCCGTTGAACAAGATCAAGAGCTATCCCATTGATCAAAGGGTGCACATATACCTACTCTGAGCCCTTACTTTTAACTCATATTTACGTATTTCCTAGAAAGTGGACGCAGCACACCGTCTTGCGCCAGGCAAAGTCCATACGGCGATTTCGCTCGTCGGATACACAGAAGACATCGCACGCGCCATGCTCTTCGTGTTCGGGTCTACCTTCATCTGCGATGACGCAGCCACTGCGAAAACTGTTACTTTCAACCCAGCCATCCATGTTAAATCTGTGACGCTCGAAGGAGACATTTATGATCCTTCAGGCTCCCTGTCTGGCGGTTCAGCTCCTTCAGGAAACCAGATATTGATCGACGTACAGAAGTTGCTCGAAATTGAAGGAGAACTCAATCAGAAGAAGAGGGAGTTACAGGAGGCACAGGCTGAGGAGGAGAGGAATAAGGGTGTTCGAGAGGCGTGGAAGGGTCTTACTAGGGATCTCGAGATCAAGGAGCATGAGCTGAAGTTGTTCGAGGAGCAGGTTGGAGGGAGCAATGCTTCGAGGGTAGGTTGTTCTCAAGAATCGTATCATCACCAAAGAGTTGACTTGTATTGCTCGAAAGATTGCGGCTGACGTAGAAGATGCACAGAAAAACATTCAGGAGCTCAAGGACGCTGTGCAGGCTGCAAAAGACAAGCAGGTGAACTCGAAGGCTGAGGTCGCTAAGCTGGAGAAGGATATGAAGGAGTTCAAGAACAACAAGGAAGGCAAGACCGAAGAACTCAAGGTTTGTATCCCCTCAAATTGTCCCGCCATCTGCACTTACACCGAGCCATGTCTTCAGCGAGAGATCGCGAACAAGAAAGCTGCGCTTCAGAGGCACAATGTAGTCCTCAAGACGCAGCAGAAGGAGCATCAAACTGCTACTCTCGAACTAGGTATTATTTCCGTTATCCACGAGTATATGTGACCCTAATCTGATCACGCATTAGAGCAACAACAGAAGGACCTCGATGATGAGAAGTCGAAGCTCGATGATGCACGGGCTCACGTGTCCAACCTCAAGAAAGAGCTCGTTCGCATGAGCGAAGAGGTCATAGCCATCCATGTAAGTCTCTTCCGCGGACACTGGTGCCTGAATGGTTCTCAAGTTCCCCTTGACTTCTAGGCCCGACACCAAGAAGCCGAGCACGTACTTGCAGAAGAGCAAGTCACCCTCAGTCGTTTCGATGCTGAGCTCAAGTTGCTTGAAGACCTCGTCAAAGCCCGCAAAGCTACCGTGAAGAACTGCGAAGCAGAGATCGAACGCATTGAGCACAACGTGCAGAATATTCAAAAGGAGATCACCACGTATCGAAACAAGATGGAATCGCATGAGAAGATACATGAGTGGATCAAGCACGATAAACAGTACGTGAAACTTGGTATCTATATGGCGAAATTTGAACAAATGCTGATTTCCCCATTTTCTCCGTTTCATTGTTGCAGCTTGTTCGGTAAATCGGGAACTCAGTACGATTTTGAGCTCGATATAGAAGCGCTCAAAGCAAAGGAAGTCAACCTTCAGAAGTCACAAGCAGCGAATAAGAAGAAAGTGAACCTCAAGGTTATGGATATGATTGATAAGTAAGTTGTTCTTACCCTCCCTCTCGCTCAATGGCTCAGATAGCTGACGGCGTTCTTTTCAGCCTCGAGAAACGGGAGAGCGGATTGAAGAAGAATCTTCAGATCGTGTTGAAAGATAAGGATAAGATCGAGAAGACGATCGAGAACCTTGACCAATATAAACGAGAGGCGCTACAGAAAACTTGGCAGAAAGTCAATGGGTATATTCGAATAACCTACTCCATATAACCAGAGTCTAACGCCGTCCACTGCATCGTTTCACAGTGACTTCGGCTCAATCTTCAATGAGCTGTTGCCTGGCAACTTCGCGAAGCTGCAGCCTCCCGAGGGTCAGGAGCTTACTGATGGTTTAGAGGTCAAGGTTCAACTAGGCAAAGTTTGGAAACAGAGTCTGACGGAGCTCAGTGGTGGACAAAGGTACGTCTCATCAATGTCAAGATAACCTGATAACAGACATTGACGTGGAAATCTCCAGATCTCTCATTGCTCTCTCGCTTATCATGGCTCTTCTTCAATTCAAGCCAGCCCCGATGTACATCCTTGATGAAGTCGACGCAGCCCTTGATCTTTCGCACACACAGAACATAGGCCACCTCTTCCGAACGAGGTTCAAAGGCTCCCAGTTCATTGTCGTATCGCTTAAGGAAGGGTTGTTCACGAATGCGAACGTTTTGTTCAAGGCCAAATTCAGAGATGGAACTTCAATTGTCGAACGGACTGCACAGCGTTCTACGTCGTCGTTGTACCATTAGAAGCAGACGAGGTTGATACCCCCTTTAACGATTGGTTTCTTGGTCTCTTTGGTTGCTATCAGGGCCTGCGTTCTTCTATTATTTTTACTGTTTTTGTCGTAACATAGTGCCTTTCCGAATCGTAATGTGTATGATTATTCCATCATTATCGCTGCTGCCATTGCTACGCATGCTAATGCCACATATGGAGATAGTCGTTCGCCTAGGCGAGGGGAAATGAGTTTACGAGTGTATAGTCAACGAAACAAGGACGAATACCGATTCTGGCGGACTTGAAGAGCAGACCCGAGAATCTATAGAGATTTAGAAGAAAGTTTGGAGAGTTAGAAGTCGAAGCTAGGTGCTAAGAGCATAAGCACCGACCCTTGTCGGTTTCGGTCAATTAGACGTGGTGATATTGCGCGGACGTATGTGCATGTGCAGATGAACAACAAGATGACTAGTAGGAGAGCTCGGAAGTTAAAGAAGGCAGACTGGGAGTATACAGCTATCAGCATCCAATTCTCCTTCTAACCTGAAAGCGCACCATGCGTTAGCGTTCAGAATGGATATAAGGAGAGACGGTAGACAGTTGGCAAAAGCCAGAGCGCGTCGTGCATCACAACGTCAGTGCTGTTGCGCGTGACTTGCAGAACACGATTGTCGTGGGAATATGTATCCCCGGCGATCATTCTGTGACCTAAGAAAGAAGCGATGTATCCCTTGATTCCCTTCCATTTGGTCCACCTCTTCCACATCATCATGCGATCGCTCAAACAAGTCTGAGAATCTTATCGAAGGCTTCTCCCACTCGACCACGCTCTTGACGCTCTGGATCTCTGGGAGTATCTGTCAAGGCTGCTATAACCCGACATACACCCGCGGCAATAGCTATTCATTCAGCTGAGGCACTCTCCATCTAGTCTGCTGGTTATCGCTGAGCCATGTCGCTGGTACTGGCTAAGAGTGGCCAGGATCTCTGCTATAGGGATAAGGTATCTCATATGCTTACGCTGTTGCTAGCATCCTGCAGCTTCTTCCTCGAATCGCGGAAAGTATATGCCAAGTCTGCCAAGTGGAATTCGAATTCTTGTTCATTGGTGGAAATAGTCGTTTCAACGAAGCCAATGCAGACCTACCGTCTTTCGCCGTTTCCCCCCTTATCAGAGCAAATTCTATCTACGTGCTAACGACAGGATCCCGGTTATCTTCACGTTATTCGATAACTGAGATGCTACAGCTTACCAGTGCATCCCTATCTCCCAGCGTAGGAACATTATCAACAGGGTACAGCGGAGCGCGATGCCCGCAATCTTGTAGAGTTCACTAGTCTAATCTTCCTCAAGGTCACACGATTCTCAATTCATCTCAATACGTCCATACTCCATCATGAATGCAGGCGCCATATGGTGCCCTCTGTCTTTCACGACAGCGTGAAGTACAAGGGCATATCTCCGCTAGGCGTCGTCGAAAATGGTCCCGACTTCATCTGAAGCCGGTTCTCATGGCCTGGGCTACTCATAGCTGCTGGCGAGAATGAACAGGAGGTAAGCCGTTCACCTGATATCAGAATGCTTGGCCAATTCTCCGAGTTCATTCGGCAGCTCCCCAAGGATAATTAAATCAAAGACTCCACGAACCGCCATCCTACAATTCAAATGGGCTTTAAGATTGGTTCTTATGACCTATGCAGTTGCCCACTCTGATTATTATTATTAGTGTTCCCTCAATGACCATGACAAGAGCCATGTGGTGGATCACTTCGAAAGACGATTTAAAGCCTCCATCCGCCATAGATTATGATCCCAAATGGCGCAATCTAAATCTGGAGTCCTAAAAATAGCACAGGCTTGCCTCCATATCGAGAGAGCCGACTGAAGCTAAGACTTCAAGCATCTGCGCCCGAACTAGAGCATTATCTCATGTCTGAGGGGGGCCGTGAATGCACATAGTACACGCCAGATTGGGCCTATGCAATGCTGATGAAAGCGTCGCCCTCAATAACTCGGATCGGAGGCGAGTCGGGTATCGCGAAAGAATACAGATCAATGGTGCCCTCCGAGGGCTTCGATGACAGGTAGGTGTTCCTGATGGGATGGACGACGTTCTAATCCAGTAAGTTTCCAGAGAAGAACTGCATGGTGCTCTGTTACAATGGGATCGTTAGGCCCATTAGTTCTTCTGTAGTTCCTTCCGCTCCTTTGGTTGCTGGAAGCAGGAAGTATTCTCCATCTCCTTATCTGCAATGATACATGTGGACTCTAGACAAGACGGATATATATCACCTTAGCGCCCCCCAAGGAAAGCGAAGCCTCTTCCGAGCTCCCTTCCTTTCAGCATGTCTCTCCATGATGAGAAATCCGACATGGCTCAATCAGACCCGGAGAAACCTGGCGTCGAAGTCGGTTGGTACAACCTTCAAACGGCGGCTCGAGAGTGATGTCTAACCTAATTCACAATATAGCGTCGATAGAGGCGCTAGGAGCACTGCCTGATTTCGATGATCCTAACTTTGATAAGGATGCTGCTATGGAAGGTCTCATGGGTCAGTCATTCAAAATACTGGCCGCCTCTGAGGAAGCTCAATCTGTGGATCAATACAGAGGACGATTCTCCTTATCCCGAGGTTCGTTCCGCCGTAGCGAACACGGATGACCCAGACATCCCGGTGTCTACCATCAGGTCTTGGACCCTTGGTGTCATCTTCGCCACCGTTTTACCAGTATGACCTCTCCCTTCCGTATCTCGAGCTAGGTTCTGATCCTCTTTTAGGGAATGAATCAATTCTTCTTCTTCCGCTACCCATCGGTTACCATTACTTCCGTCAGCCGTCTATTGATTCCATCTGGCTAACAAAGCTAACGGAGATGACTAGATTGTTTGCCAGCTGCTGTCCTTCCCACTTGGTAGGCTCTGGGCTAGGGTTGTCCCTAACGTCAAGATTTTCGGCCTCGAACTTAACCCGGGACCGTTTTCGATCAAGGAACATGTAAGTCTGGTTTACCCCAACTTGAAAACTCTGTCCTCAATCTCGGCGCGAAGGTTTTGGTTACTATAATGGGTGGTGTCGCCGTGACCAGCGCTTATGCTACAGATATTGTCGCCGTCCAGCGCGTGTACTATAATCAGAATTGGAATTTCGGATGCAAGTTACTTTCTTGTCTCTACCAAATGACTGAACTGACAATTACGCAGACCAATGGATGATCGTCATGTCCACTCAGCTAATTGGGTTCTCTATTGGTGGAATTGCTCGGCGATTCTTGGTTCAACCTCCTTCGATGAGTGCGTGCGTTGAACACTTTTGATTCCGTACACGAGCTCTCACCGCCACCTTTCATCTCACAGTCTGGCCCACGATGCTCGTCAACTGTGCTTTATTTAACACTTTGCATGTTCAGACATATGCTGGTGCTGGTAACCGTAGCGGTATCAGGCGTGAAATGTTCTTCCTCTGGGCTTTCCTCGGCTCCACCGCTTGGTATTTCTTGCCAGGATATCTCTTCACAGCCCTCAGTTATTTCTCTTGGGTCTGCTGGATTGCACCGAACAATGTGCCGCTCAACCAGATGTTTGGATACGTCCATGGAATGGGTATGAGCTTGATCACATTCGACTGGGCTCAGGTAAGTCGACTGGCATCGACTAATGAACGCTTTCTAATTAGTAGCTGGGACTTAGATCGCATATATCGGTTCTCCTCTCGCTACTCCTTGGTGGGCCGAAGCGAACGTCATGGCATCTTTTGTTTTCTTCTTCTGTGAGTCGTTCCGCATTGACGTGTTTGCTGAGATCATAACTGACACTTTTGCGAAGGGATTTTAACTCCGGCTCTTTATGTACGTTGTACATCATTCTGCCTCCTGTAGGAACTCTCTAACTCGATACGGAACAGTATTCTAACGCTTGGGGAAGCAAGTATATGCCGTGAGTATTTTAAACCCTATAAACCATTTCATTGACATTCTCATACTTCATGAACTAGTATCTCTTCCCGTGGCTCTTACGACAACACTGGAGCTGCTTATAATGTTTCACGAATTCTTAATGCCGACACGACTTTCAACGAGGAGGCTTATAAGGCCTACAGTCCACTATTTATTTCCACGACTTTCGCAGTTTCTTACGGGTTGTCGTTCGCTTCGATCACGGCGACACTTACGCACTGCTTCCTGTTCTATAGGAAGCAGATCTGGACCCAGGCTAGGCGTTCCATGAAGGAGCAGCCGGATATTCATGCTCGTCTTATGGCTAGATATAGACAAGTACCTGAGTGGTGGTACGGTGTAGTTTTCCGTGAGTATGCTTCTGAGTTCTCAAATAGGTTCGAGGATTGACCGTGTTCTGTAGTCTCGCAATTTGTTATTGGTATTATCTCCATAACGCTTTGGGACACCAAATTCCCTGTGTAAGTATTCCCAGATCAGCCAACTCCATAGCAAACTTACCGTGAATTCCTTCAGACAATACTTCATTCTTGCTTTAGCTATCTGTAAGTTCATGATCTTGTCTCCGATGAAGTCGACAACTGATCTCTATTCTAGCGTTCTTCTACGTTATCCCAATCGGAATTATCCAGGCTATCACCAACCAACAAGTTGGCCTTAATGTCATCACCGAATTAATTATTGGTTATGCGCTTCCCGGTCGTCCCATTTCGATGATGTTATTCAAGACTTGGGGATACATAACGATGTACCAAGGCAAGTATTTGACTGTGGTATAAGCGCTGGGGAAAGCTAATGATACCCGATCAGCTCTCCAATTCACGTCCGACTTCAAGCTCGGTCATTACATGAAAATTCCTCCTCGAGCGATGTTCTGGGCTCAGGTTCTCGCGACGGCTATCTCCGGAACTGCCCAGCTAGGCGTTCAATCGTGGATGTTCTCGAATATCCAGGATATTTGCGCTCCTGACCAGAAGGACGGTTTCATCTGTCCTTCGACTGAGGTCTTCGGCACTGCCAGTATTATCTGGGGTGTCATTGGTCCTGCTAAACAATTCTCTAAGGGTCAAGTGTATTATGGTGAGCTCAATGTCTATCAATCAACCTCGCGGCAATGGTAGTAACGTTTCAAAACCTCAGCTTTATCTTTCTTCTTCCTGGTTGGATTCATCTGCCCTCTCGCTAGTTGGGTGATCAGCAGGCGTTTCCCTAATAGCTGGATTCGCTACATCAAGTAAGCTTTCCTTGGCTTCAGAAACCCCGGCAGTTTTGATAAACGTATTACTTCACAGCTTCCCTGTTATCTTCTCTCAGACCGGCTATATCCCCCCAGCCAGCGCCGTCAACTACATTCCTTGGGGTATCATTGGATTCATCTTCCAATATGCCATCCGTCGCCGTCATTTCTCCTGGTGGACCAAGTACAACTACGTGCTTTCCGCCGCTATGGACTCTGGTGTGGCGGTTGCGGCGATTTTGATATTCTTCTGCTTGCAATATCCCAGGAATGGGACAATTGGGGAGAATAATGTACTGACATGGTGGGGAAATACGTGAGTGATATGAATTACTTGTGCTCCCGAAGATTGTTGATTGGTTGTACGGCAGTGTTTATACCAATACTGCCGACGCCGCTGGTACGCCCATGTTAACTTTGGCCGACGGCCAGACCTTTGGGTACGTTACTCAGGTCTTTCATGGACTCGGACATCTCAGCTGATAATTTCTGGAATTAATAGCCCGACTTCATGGACCTAGGGGGGTCATCGCTCATCAAACATATGTACTCTCGAGTTGTTCGCTAACACGACCTCCTGTACTATCAGTGTACCAGTAGTAGTAGGATTAAATGATCCACAGCTATGACGATAGTAAGATAAGACCCCTTTGGATGTGCTTCGCGGCACTATTGATGGCCAAATCGCTGAGCCAAATCGCTGATGCTAAGGAGCATCCATCTCAATACCGGTTAAGTGATTGCGAGGACTCGTGATCATACAGAGTAAGTATTCTCTAACCCAGCACTTGGTGCTTTCTCTGAAATCCTCCGCGAGAAAGAAAGGGTCGCTCGCAAAGTCTGATCGGTGGAATCTTTGGTCCAAGACTGGCTAATTGTTTGCTTAGACGCTTATTCAAAGCGTGAGCTCCAGCTTCCTTTGATTTGAGAAATGCTGCCCGCATATAACCGTATAGCTTCCTTCTGTGTGAAACACTTTTGAGAAATTGACGTTCTGGGCGGTGAAATGCTAATGATTCAACTGCGCTTCTCAACAATATCACCACCCGGTTCGGTGAGAAGCACAGTGCCTTCGCATTCGATAGCTACGATAGTCGGCAAGTTCAATTCTGGGTCTCAATAGGGAATTGTAACGTCGTTATCGTGGTCTTGGGGTAAACTAACATGTCAGGGCGGTTAATGGAAGAGACATGACATCTAGAAGTCAATTTATTGACCGCCAGGTAATTTCATCATGGTTCCAAAGTCATTCCTGAAACCCATGTCTGCACACCTTCCCTCTTAAAGAGGTTTGAATGGGATTTGCCTCTCATCGGGATGACTGCAAGTGAATATATTAATAAGAAAAGACACAATGGTACATCCCGGCAATCCAATCCATGCCCGACAAGTCGAAACATCACAGACCAGCCGCAGCTTCATAAAGTACATAAGGATAGATAGTGATTCAGTTTTGGATCGGTAAGTCATCGAGTGGCGGTTGGCCAGGGAGTCGCTAGCCAATGGAGCCTATCAGATAGTTTGCTGTAAAGCAACTCATACAGTACTGACTTGCATCTTGAATTGGCATATCTGATATCCACTCTTCCCAGTTGTCACTTTATACTGAGCAGGGGAGTGAGTTTCGGGTTATCTATGACAAATTTCAGAGAACTCACTTCAACCACTTCATAAAGGCCATCATATCGAAAGCTGTGGACTTCAATTAGGCATACGTATCCTTGTATATTTACTCGCACTTACCCTTTGCTTGGTGCCCATCTTGATCGATTCTTGAACCCCCTTACTAGTCGAACAGGTTTCCGTGTGAAATAATTGACCTGAAATTTGATATACATTGCAAGACAATACTCCCAAGACCCATATGTATTTAACATACCTTAAGCGCACGATTATAGTAATGATCAATTGATTGATCTGCATCCTGACGAGCGGACTAATCACATAGCAGTGTAAGGGACACTTTCTATGTGCTCCAATGATTGAGGAGGGTGCATACTTGACCGTAATTATTCGTCTGCCCCCCTGAGCTAATGATTTAGTTGGAATTTCGTGGGATGATCAGCGTCCTAAAAGCTTACCGGCACCGGTATACCATCTAAAATTTAGGAAAGTCAAACTTCAATCAGAGTCTGCGGTATGATCCCAAGTTCTCTCTCACATTACATCACCTAGGTCCAAATCGTCTTCACTAGCCCCCATTGAGAACAATAGAATATGCCCCAGCCTGTCCTCCGCTCGAGGAGCCACCATGCGTACACGATATCCCGGCAACATTTGGATAGTGAACATTGACAGCCAGTGCAGCTCTGAAAACTATAATGAGTAGATGCCGAAATGACTGGGACTCATGCCGAGAATCCGACCTGTCCTTAAACAAGGTTCCAACTGGACATCGGGGAGGTCCAAAATACCCAGTCCGGTTGGGTTTCCGAGTCTTTGAGTGCTGGGTCATTATATAGCGAGGTTTAGGAGGGTCTGTATTCTGCTTTGGAGAGACTGGTCTCCCCGTTGACTCGTTGCTCGATGTTGAAGGCTTGATGTCAGGCGGAGTTCCCTGATCCAGCGATCATCATTGTCAAGTTCATTGGCTTCCATAGTACTCACGTTGACGCTCAAGGACGTCATGTCAGCTGAAAGTTGGTAGTACCGTGCTTATCTACGCTCACCCTGTGTTTGACATCATGGACATGAGGCAGCACTGAGCAAATGGAAGTAACGGAAAGAGATGAAGTTGATGCCATCAACAGTATCTCCGGTCTGATGAAGTGTAACTCCCACGGATGTGGTCTGTGCTTCTCAGTCGTAAAGACATATTCTGACAGCTCGTGTTCTGAAGTTAGCAGAACGGTCAGGAATGAGGGCTTGGATATTGGGGTAAATTCCAGACGGGAATGATGTCTAGTCTATGACTGAGGATTTTATATACTTGAATCACTTTGCTTTGCTTTCCGCGAGTACGGCGGACTTGTAAGCGTCATTGTAGCGTTCAATGAATTTGTAGTACTCTGAATTATTGAAGGGACTTGTGATACTTTGAGTAGTACGTACAAAGCATATCCTCGCATATTGTGAGATATAAACCAGCTACATCTGATCTAAATTTGGTCACCTAGTTAATCGTCAATCAATGACTCGATACAAGTGTCCGACACCACGTATCCAAAAGACCAGCTTCTTTGAGCGAGAGAGCATGAGAAGCACATGAGAAGGTCAGGAGCTGTATTGACGGTGTAATGTACTCTTCACAATGTGCTCTTCACAACTCAGATAGGGTCTATGATTCTATGGCTCGTAAATGGCTCGCAGACATTTCTCCGCGAAACTCTCTTAAGTATCTTGCCCTGGAGCGCGCGAGCTGAGTCTGCTTAGCACCCGGAGAGGTCAAATTACTTGATACCCTAATTCTCTACCTTGAGCCACAATAGCTAAGATTATGGCGAGTACTTCTACTACTAACAGCTCAAGAAAATCAAGTCTGCGCAAAATTAGCATCAGGTTAACCTAGCGATTCGGTGTTCAGAGCGAGACTTGCTTATCCTTAGCGTCGATGCGGCGGCTTTAAGATAAGCGCATTTCATGACTAACACGATAACATCCCATCTGGTAACCAGCAAAACGCGACCGGGCTGCCTTGAGGCTCGAACAAATTCATGGACTCGCGAGGACTCGCGTCATGACATGAAAGATATCAATTAAGCACATATCAGTTTTAGGCAATGTCCATGCAAAGGTCACGCGGCTGTCATTCAGTTTCTCACAAGCGCCAAGTGAACCTGGTTGCCAATACATTCTCAAATAACTACCCATGTCCCTAGAAGAAGCGCCCACTGCTCTTTCTGCAATCCCTGCCAAAATGAGAACCGATATGACTCAGATCTCTTGCACCCTGGTCCCCATGAAATAAACACTAGTTCCGAAGGCTTTTTACAGGAGGACGCACGCAGAGCTTGACTTGAGAGGGAGTGCAAGACTGCAGATCTTGGATCTGGACTAGACATTTCGTGAATTTTTGACAGCTCGGGATCGATCAACATATACATGGTCTAGCATCCCGTCGTTGTCACCACGAGCCACGAGAAGGGAAGAAAAGTCACCGGTCTACTTTTAGGCTAGACTACTGCGCAGCCGCTGACGACTTCTTACTACAGCCTCGATACTCCATTCTCTGAAGCCTGAGACACTCTACTCCCTTCGCATTTTCTCCAAAAACCCATATCTCCTCAAGTCAGGTGTACTAGCCCCGGTAATATCGTAGATCAGCGGATAGATGACCTGCTCAGCGTTTACTGTCAAACAGACTGGCACGAGCCTGATCCCTGATCGGTTTATTCTCGTCATGCCGGTATTTCTGCAGCATTATGCACCATACAGGGAAACAAATCAATGGGGGCAATCACTCTCCAATTACGAGGTGTTTCAGGTTTGACATTCCGAGGATACTCGTTTTCAGAAGTATATATGCAATGACGGTTCATGAATCCGGTCTAGACTTCTCCACTTGCAACACTCTGTTGTCGTCATTTGTTTTCTTTCACCCGCAAGGGCTCTGCGTTGTGCTGCCGCTCTGCAGACTTGACTGGCTGCTGGCGAACTGTGATTGGTAGAGGCTACTACTAGTATGGCGAGTGTTATAGACCAGAGTTTGTTCACGACGACGCAGGCGGACATCTCCCGGACGTTCAACGGTATGTTTCTTGACTATGGCCGTTACTCTGGGAAAAGCGACTTATTTTCCCCCTCGTTGGAAAGCCATCGGGATTGCTGTGAGTACTCATTGTTCACCTTGCATTCTTATACTCAAGTGGCTCATCGAGCTAGATTCTATTTTATGATCAAGTACTGTCGATAGACGACGAAGTCGAGTACATCTGGAACGCCAAAATGTCAGCACCCAAGATCTCCTTCCTCATGGTGCGATACATCATGCCCGCCGGCCTTTTCGTAAACGCATTCCGTGAGTATAGTTGTTCTGACTGCCTCGAGCCAGACGCTGACTCGTCTCGGTCAACTACAGAACAAAGCTACAGCAATGTCGTGCTCCCGGAAACTGTGAGTCCCATCTTGATGCTCAAACTAGCATGTTGATTGTGATGGAATATAGTTGTAAGTTCACCTATTTTGTGCATCCGTCAAGCACGGTTTGAGATTTACATCAACCACCGCAGCTGTAAAGCTTGGTTCGACGTAGCCGTGAGTGAAAAATCTATTCCTGAAAAACATATGGGATCTGATTTCTGACTGCTCGTTCACTCTAGGCTGTGTTCTTCATTCTGGTGGTTGGAATTGAAAATTGTTCGTATGAGTTCATCAAGCCCAAGTACGACAATCATGCCTAATGGAAGTCAAATCTAGTTCTGGTCCTCCTGCATGTTTGGATTCTCAATGATAGAAGGCGGACCTTGATGAAGTGGACATTTTCGCTCTACCTGCTCATGCAGGCGATGACAATTGCGTGGACAGTTGCGATCGTCGTACAGGCATCCAGTGCGTACAACACACACACTCTCGGGACCATTCGCTCATTGGTTCTGTTAACCCAGGGTACCTCGAATTTCGATGGGACCGGCAGCACTCGTCGTTGCTCTGCTCGGCAACAAACCGTGGCATCTTTCCTGCCTTGTACGCGCCAACCGTGAGTAATCTGGTTGGTTAATAGGCCTTTCTTGCGCTCTAACCTCACCGCCGAAGGTCGTCTTTGAATCTGTGATGCTCGTACTCGTTATATGGGCCACTTATACCCGTTCTCTGCGTGATGTCGAGAGGAGCTTGTTTTCCTACCTCATCAAAGATGGTTTTGTGTACATCCTGGTACGTTTGTGACCTTCAATAGTCGACAGTCGACACTTGAGCTAACAGGCTAGTGGCATTTAGCTTCTGTTCCGTACGTCGCTCAAGTCCTAAACTCCGACACTGTGCTGACATGACGCCTCTTTTCCCTGCAACTTTCATTTAACAAATCCTATTCCTGAACATCGATTTGGGCTTCTTTATGACTTGCTTCCTCAATTCTATTCTGATCACTCCTATCCATCCCTGGACCGTTTGGGTGCTAAGTTTTTCGAATAGCGAACATGCTCATCACTGCATCTGCACCGGTCCGTGTTCTCCTTCTATTCCCACTCCAATTCATGAGAAAGAAAACACTGACTCGCCCTATACTTACCCAGGCACCGATGATTTACACCAGTATATGGTGAGTACTCTTGTGCTATTGGTCCGGTAATTTCTTAATCTAGCTCACTAACCACACACACGGGTCTGCTTAGCTTCGGATGTGCAATCAGTGCGGCAACAGTTTGTCGGTTAATATTGTTCCTGCGGAAGGATTCGGTACTGAAGCGGAGGAATGCGATGGAGTTTCCTTTGGATGATGGGTTGGGGTTGCCCAGTCCTGTGGCTGTACGAGGACCTCAGTCACCACTGGCACGTTCGGTGAGAAAAGAAACCTCGTGGTATAAGGCGGATTGTCAGTCGGATAAGTATGATACTTCCGATGGACATAGATCGTCGGATTATCCGCACGCATGAGTCGTTGAGACTCGGATTCAAACACGAGGTTGAGCCTTTGAGGGTGGCTGGTTGGTTCGGACAAGGTTTGGGTGGGGTTATGGTAGAAATTCGACTGCTGTAATATGTTCTGGTTGCACTGTAATATACGTACACACCATCGTCACCCCTCGGAAGCTTCTTGTACCCTTTTTTCGCAGTGGGTTGTTTCAGCGCGAGAGCTCGGGAGCGGATTTTCGGATATTCGCCCCTGAACTACTCGCTGATGACATTATCTATTGTTTCCCACGGACCCTTTATCAAATCTTAAACTTGCATCATCACCATGCTCTCTAAAGCCACAACGTCCAGTCACCTTCCTACGAAGAGATAACCCTTGGAGCAAGAAATACGAAAATAATACGTCACCGTCCAACGTCGCGTATGCGTATGAACCTGTAACGATACTCAGAACCCCTCAATAACAGCAAGCAATGTCATCGTCAAACCCTGCTCCCTCGGCATCAACGTCGACTTCGTCCTCGACGGAGAAGAAAAAACCAATATGTATAATCACGATTGGTATGGCTGGAGCTGGAAAATCGACGTTTGTGCAGAGGATAAATTCGTATCTGCATGAGAAGGAAGACTTGACGGCGCCGTATATCTTGAATTTGGATCCGGCTGTTGCATTTGTGCCGTATGAGCCGAATATTGATATTAGGGACACGGTGAATTATTCGGAAGTTATGAAGCAGTGAGTTATCCTTTCCTTTCTTTCCTTTTCAATATTGTCGTTTGGGGTTCTTCTTATCGATCGTTGCTGTCGCTGAGCTTTTCGATCTTCCGGACACACTGGGTTGACGCATTAGTTGGTGGGCCTAGTGTGGAATGTGACTCGACTGAGATGGATTGGGAGATGGATGTAGGGGTATCGCGATGATACCAGACCAAGTTTGGCTCTTGGGCTGTGCACCTTTGAGCGGCATTTTCGTCTGTCTCTGTCATTCTATGACCCTGGACTACTCCCGAAGTCCTCGCCTTTTCATTTCGCATTTCTTGTTCGATCATGCGGCTTAAACTGGTTTTGGCTGAGTTGACTCTTTTTCGTTGATAGGTACAACTTAGGACCGAATGGAGGAATCTTGACAGCGCTGAATCTGTTCACGACCAAGTTTGATCAGGTTTTGGAGTTGGTGGAGAAGAGGGCTGAGGATGTTGAGTGCGTATATTGTCGTTTTGCTTGTATTTTGATTTTGATCGTCGTGTTGCAGTTATGTGATACTTGATACACCAGGACAGATTGAGATTTTCACCTGGTCGGCTTCAGGCGCTATCATTACAGACGCAGTGGCGTCCTCGTTACCGACAGTCGTGGCGTACATCATTGATACGCCTAGAACGACCGCACCAGCGACTTTTATGTCCAACATGCTGTACGCTTGCAGGTGAGTAGTGCACTTTTTTCTGACGTATGCTGCGGACTTGTGTAACTGATGTCACTGGGCAGTATACTATATAAGACGAAATTACCATTCATCCTCGTGTTCAACAAAACCGATGTACAACCGCACCAATTTGCGTTGGATTGGATGTCGGACTTTGAAGAGTTCCAATCAGCGCTTGCTACGCATGAAGGTGCCCGAGATTCGGAAGGCGAGCCTACGTATATGAATAGCTTGATGCATAGTATGAGCTTGGTGTTGGATGAATTCTATAAGAATCTGAAGGTAATGTGTTTGAGGTATTTTGATAGTGAGCGCTACGCGCTGATGGAGAAGCTTGTGTTCCTAGGCTGTGGGCGTCTCTAGCGTAACTGGCGATGGCGTGAAGGAGTTCTTCGAAGCCGTTGATGCTTCTCGGCAGGAATACGAGAGGTACGTAGATGGATTAAATAGAAGTGATATATTGAGTCATTCATCTCACAGTGAATATCTTCCTGAGCTTGAGAAGGCGAAGCGGAAGCGAGAAGAGACGCTACGAGAGATAAAAGATGATTCGATGAATCGGTTACTCAAAGATCTAGCTATTGATCGGGCAAAGAATCCCCATGGGCCTCTGAGTGAGCAATGGAACGAGGACGACGAAGATGAAGATACCGAGATAAATATCATCGACAGAAGTAAGCTGAATCTCACTAGAATAAATCAGATTGTAGTGCTTAATCGGCTATAGCTGACGAGGGATATCCCGGGGATTATATTGATCTGACACAAATGAGGCAGCATGGGGATGAGAAGATCAACTGGCCACGGCCGGGCTAAGTGAGAAGAGGACAGGGGTAGAAGTATGTTAGATATATTGTTATGGCAACGTAGAATCTTAGAACTGAGGAAGTAGGATGGTGGTGTGTGCCATCGATTAAGTATTACGTGATCGTGCTCTCTCTTCCACCGCCCATCGTCCTGATTGCCCTGACCACCACACCTTTTATTCCGCACCGCCTGCCTCCTTTTTGACTCACTCTTTCTTTCTTTCCTTTTCGTCTCTCGAGGTCATCATGGATCGGTGCGGTCTGCTTCATGCAGTTCACATGTCTTCGTGCTGACCCTGAAAACGTTGTTTAGCTACGCGAAAATTGAGAAAGTTGGTGCGTCAGTGGCTTGACTGTGACGCAGCTCTACTCTGTGGCTGAGGGGATTGACTGGATGCTGCTGCGGGTGCAGGCGAGGGTGCGTAACTTTCTGACGAGTAAAAAAGCTGTGAACCTCATGTTTTTGTGATGTGCAGGAACGTATGGCGTTGTGTACAAGGCCCGGGACGTGACTAGCAACCGGATTGTGGCTCTCAAGAAAATCAGACTGGAGGCTGAGGACGAGGGTGTGCCCAGCACGGCTATCCGCGAGATTAGTCTGCTGAAGGAGCTCAACGACGAAAACGTAGTCCAGTGCGTCGTGTCTTTCCTTTTCCCTTTCGGTGCTGCACCTCTGTCAGCATTACCCAGCTGCTTCCGTCCTTTCCCATTCGTCGATTTTGTCCCAAAACACCGCACACTAGTGATTCCGACTCCCAGTCTTACCTTTCGCATGCTTTATCAGGGCGCTCATCATTCCAATCATATCACCTGTCTTTCTCTTGGTATCCAATGCTGATTCTAATTATGGTTTTCTTTCAGGCTTCTGGATATCGTTCATGCCGACCAGAAACTTTATCTCGTCTTCGAATTCTTGGATGTGGACCTAAAGAGGTACATTGAAACGAGTCGTCCTATCAAGACAGAAATTGTCAAAGTGAGTTCTGGTGCTCTCTATCCTGCCACTCGTTCCATCTTTTCGCCGATGCCTCAGCGCTCTTTTGTTTCCCCATTTTGTTTCGTCACTTGACATCTCTTCCATTTTTGCCACCTCTGGCCTTTTCTATTGGTCGCGACGCGTCTGGTTACGCGACTTGACGTGGACATTTACTTCGTTGAGCGTTCTTGATCTTCTCTACACCAAGTCATCGCCCTCGCTTCCGTATTCTTCAATCCTTCCCCTGAATGCCATCAATGCAATTAAATTCTTTGTCGATGACATAGTGTCACGTGACATCTGATCATTTGATAAATTGGTCTGCGCTGATCAACCAATCATCTTGCGCGTTTGCTCCTCATCTTCCGAACCTTTTCTGCTATTTATAATACCGTTCTGAACGCTAACTGCTGTCGTTTGTAATAGAAATTCTGCTATCAGCTCAACAAGGGATTATTGTACTGTCACGCCCATCGGGTCCTTCACCGCGACTTGAAGCCACAGAATCTCCTAATTGATTCTAATGATAATCTCAAATTGGCAGATTTTGGGTTGGCCAGAGCGTTCGGTATTCCAATGAGGACCTATACCCATGAGGTTAGTTGAGGGTCTAGGCTCTCTTGCTATGTTCACTCACACCGGTTTCTATCCTTTCATGGGGCTGTTTTCGTGACATGTCCAATAAACTCATAGGTGGTAACATTATGGTATCGCGCGCCTGAAGTCCTATTAGGTTCACGCCATTATTCGACGTCCATCGATATGTGGTCTGTTGGGTGTATCTTTGCCGAGATGGCGATGCAAGGACATCCCTTGTTTCCAGGTGACTCGGAGATTGATCAGATTTTCAGAATCTTCAGGTTCGTCTCCCCTTTTATCCCCACACATCCATTTCTTTCAAGGATCCGATCAAGCTAACCCTCGGGTTCGTTTGAATAGACTTCTTGGTACACCAAATGAGGACGTCTGGCCCGGTGTTAGCTCACTCCCGGATTACAAAACGACGTTCCCTCAATGGTCGAGGAAAGATGTTGGTGAAGCTGTACCACAACTTGATCCCCTTGGACTGGATTTACTGAAACGGATGTTGACGTATGATACTGCGCAACGTATATCCGGTTCGTTCTATCCCCTTTACTCCCCTTCCTTCAATGCATCACTGACTCGCTCTGATCTAGCAAAACGCGCTCTGGCACACGATTACTTTAATGGGTACTGATCCTGTCTCTTACGCATACATACATACACGGACACTCTCTGTTTCGAAGAGCGCCGGTTTGAAATCTCTCTCTCAATGTTGGCATTGCGCTTGTGATACCATTGCTGTGGATACATACATGCATATGCACTGATTCTTTTTCTCTCCCGTTTCTTTTTTGGTCCTTTTTGAATCTCGCAATACGTTTTTCTTTTTGTTCTCTTATGCAAGTCCAGTGTTACCTGTTCGTTGATATCGTACATTTGTTGATAAAATTCAATGCATCGAAGAAAAATTTTTGTCTCGTCTTTGCGCGCCTTCCTTCGTTGGTGGTTGATTTGACTGTGTTTGCAAGGTATTGATGGCTACGCCCATTGACTGCTAACCTATGGAAGAAATAACTGTGCAAAAACCGTCCGTAGAAAACGTACAGCTGTGGCTCAGAAATTGGCAACTTTCTGATTGGTGAAATTTGAGCAGGTTTTGATTTGAACAGGTTGAGGTTATCAGATTAGCAGGTTGGAATATGTGATTTGTGCAGGTTCTAAATTGACAAGTTGATATAGTGTGGAAAATGCAGGTTGAGATTTAAGCAGGTTTGGTTTCTGCAAGTTTCAAAACTTGCAAGTTCAGTCTCAAATATGCAAGTTGGTTAAATTCATTTTTGCACAATTAGTGTATTTGTTGCGGATCACTCGAGCCGTGTATTTCTGATCTGAGTTCGAAATTGTAGTGGCAGGCATCTAGTGAGATGCCGCGCTCGGCTGCTACTGCGGCATTGTGGCATCATCGGCTACCTTATTCTTCTGAGTCTTCTTATAACCGCTCGAGAAAACCTGTCGAACTTCAAACTTGTCCATAACCCAGAAATCTCAACTAGACAATTCTGAACTTGTATGTTTTTGAATACTTGTGAACCTGCACTAATACTGAACTTGTACAAAACCTGTTTTCAAACCTGCATTTTCTTATTTGCACAAGGAAACATCCAGGTTACCCATGAAGAAATTGAAATTGACAGGTTTGAGTAAACCTGTCAATTTTTGAACCAACTTGTCAGAAATTACACACGATGTATTCAACCTGTACAATAAATGTTTTTTGCACAGTATTTCGCCCATACTAACCCCTTAACTCTGATTTTTGTTTGTGTTTTGTAGTGTCTTGCGACGACTGCGGACGGAACAACAGAGCACGAACAGTGTGCTAATAGTCGCTGACTTTGGCTGATGGATTATCAAGGAATGGTTCGATGATATCGATGGCCACTCTTCAATATTCTAACGCCACTAACGCCCACTATCGCATATCTCAGTGTGGAGACTCATGGACCGCCTTTGACCTCACTGAGGTCACGCCACACTAGGTGTTTTATTGCGCTTGATTGGTCGATCTTGTTTTTCGAGTGGAAGACCACGAAGACTCCCAAATGAAGTAGTGAAAGGCTCTACTTCGAATCATTTGTTCATTCCGGCCCCACTAATCTCACAACATTGGCCATAGTTGCCGACAGGTCGTCAACGGTGGTATTGGGTTCCATTTCCTGGAATAGAAACCCAGACCTTGAGCACTGTGCGCCACCTCACATATTGGCTGCTTATCGAGAGTTCTCTCTCCAAAGTGGATATTGTTCTATGGTGAACAGCTTTTGAGACATGACGAGTGACGATGGCCTTCGCCACACTGAGGCTTGGGTATAAAGCTTGGGCCTATGGGTTCAGCCTTTACTATCAAACCCCAGATATCTTCCCAACTCAACAATCTTCTTCGAGCTCCCTTCAGCCTCCCAGTGACCTCACACCATGTCGAATTACCCACTTTCCAACTATTGCCCTCCCTCGCCAATTCCGGCTCCATACTTCGACCCAACACCGGAAGGGGCTTTGAATGAAAGTTATGATGCCGCATTCCCCGAGAGTCTGACTATAGACCAGCCCGGAGACCTGGACATGATGTCTTATTTCGTATCCTCAACTTCACAGACATGTATCGGCGGAGATGAGCATACTTATCATTCCCACTACGACGACTACGGAAGAGGAGAGACAGAACCAATGACAGCGANNNANNAGCANNCATCAGCAAAATGTCAAAATTCTTGAACTAATTTGAGCTGACTTGATGTGTTTTTGGGCTTGAGCAAATCCCTCAAGTCCGAATTTACCTCAAGTCGTGCTCAAGCTGTCTAGCTACCTCAAGGTACTAAAATAGCCGCCAGTATCGCGTTTTTTCACCAAGTCCAAGGGTCACATGATCTTCAGCGGTCACATGTAACATCAAACATGTCATGTGCGACATGTTGAACTTTGACTGTTTCTCTTCANCTCCAACTCCTCACTCTCGTTGACCTTCTCCACTTTCCTATCCCTTCCCTGTCCCTGTCGGATATCTCGAGGACCGTTAACTCAACTATTTGACCCTTACTCAACGGCCCGGATGGTCAGGAGGGTCCAAATCAGGTGTGTCATTCAATGAGAAGACAGATGGGATTGATGTACTCGAAGCAGGGTATCTCAGCAACCGCTGCGCCGATCGGCCCGGAACGACCTGCGATGGACTCCTCTGGTGCACGCGCTTCCAACGAGCCCGACCACAAGACGTCGAACGAAGTCAATGACCCGCAGCGTCACAATCTTTCACTACCACCTCCTGTACACCACTCATGCTCTAGTGCAACAATCACAGGTCGCTTGGACAATCAGACTCTATATTCAACACCTCCGGCCTTGGAAGATATTAGACAAGCCTCAAATGTGCTCAGAAAAGGGAGATTGGGATCAGAGGAGATGAGATGGTGACATTAGGTATTTACTTCCCCCCCCTCTTCCTACCTCTTCCCCTCCTTCCTCTCCCTCCTCCCACCTCTTCCCTCTTCCCTCCTCTTTCCCTCCTGCACCCCCTTCCCTCACATCTCTTTTCTACCAGCCCTCATGCTCGCTTTTTTAGGTTATTTATTATTGTATTTTTTTCGAAAATAATGATGTATTATGTAGTCAAAATATACATTTTCTATACATTTTATATTACTTTCCGTTAGCTTGAGACAACTTGAGAGAGCCTGAATCAATATAATTTATGCCTACCGCTTTTGGTAGAACCCTGCCCAAGTCACGGCTCAAGGCATTGGCTCAAGAATCAGACCTGTCTTGAGCTGATTTGCCTTGAGCATGCCTTGAGCACTACCTCAAGGCACTCAAGTCACTGAAACATTTTCCTGATGGAATCTCGGAGGGTGCATACTCATGACAAGAATACCTGGGGAGTCACTCTATGATTCTCACCAGTTATATAGTGGCGAAGAGCTCCTTGCTATCATGAGCGAGGTTGGTGACTGTCTGCAAAAGATCCGTCGTTTCGCTAGCCCATACGGCAACGCCGTTTGTGGCCCTGACGGACAACGAATATACACCCGTGCTGTTCCTGAGCTGGAATGTAGAAGATGTGAATCACCTGAAGACTATCACGACCTGATACTTTCTTCAAGTATTCGGCGCCTCCGAGACGACCACCCTGAACATTACGCTCAGGTTTCGAAGCTCAAGGAAAGGTCCTATAGGACTGTCTTCGCACATGGCGATTTGCATTTGGGCAACATCATGGCCCAGAATGGTCGCCTAACTGGCATCATTGACTGGGATAGTGGAGGATGGTGAGTTGTACAATAATCCCATTTCAGTTGTCCATTGACATATTCGAAGGTATCCCGGTTATTGGGACTTTGTGCTTCCAATGCCGCTCTGGCCCAAGGAATGGGGCTGGTTGGTGGACCTGCTTTACTCAATCTCAGCCGGAGACGAATATGAACTGGAGCGCGACTGTTATGATGCACTTATTGATCTGATCGGCCACTACTATTGCTGAAATGGATACCGTGATATGAGGGTTTGGATCGTCTACTATGTGGTCTCAGAATCTAGGCTCTCGCGCTAGGTCTGCCATCCTTCTGTGGTTACAGGTGTTTCAAAATTCTGACGAGCTAAAACGAGAGTCAGACTGCGTAACTTGACTTAGAATGGGATTGATGATTGGTGGACTTCGGTTGGTTTTTCCTTCACATCTACTAGTTTCTTTGCCTGTAATGTTCATTTGGAGAATGATTGAAATACATGCATGAGGCAGAACGGTTATCTGTATGGGGCGCCGTTTCCGACTGCTACTGTTCTTCGCGTGGATGTATTTACTCATTTGCGGACACCATTATACAGTCAGGAACTACTACAGCATCCCAAGTCGACTTTGAGGCGGTATTATAATTTATTGGAATTGGTGCGAGTAGGTTCGGAGCAAGAGCACAGCTCCGCAAATTGGTCAAATGCTGACCAAACAAATGCCCGAAGGGGAAGGGGCTTGGAACGAACAGGGCGAGACTACTTCGCGAGCGATTCGTGAGAGCTCTTCATTTTTTTTTGGCTGTAGACTCGTTACAGGTCTGGTTCGGTTTTTTGGAACATTCAGAACACTTATCTCATCGATGAGAGTATTTCTCATGATATTCATCAGAATTCTCCTGCTTGCATAGGTTGGAGATGATTTAAACTACGCCAGGCTACCCCATGCAGTAGGGTACCATACCTTGTAGCTCCCACCATGGCTTCAGCCCATCTCGCCTTTCTAACTCTCTCAAGTCCTCCTCAGCCAACTCTCAGGTTACAGCCTGCACCGGAGTTGCAGTTAGGTCTACATCGCACCAGACTCTCCATCCCCAGCCTCAGAGCCATAACGTTAAAACCAGTTCACAATCCCTGAACTCAGAGAAGACATAATATTGACACATTTAGAGTCAGAATGCAACTCAAATTTAAATTTTTCATTATAATCCTTAGCATTCTTCCTTGCCCCAAGACGTTGCCTAAATGCCCAAATCGTCATAAATTTAGGACCGATAATAGCCCAAATGAAAGTTCGAAGACGCATAGTGAAGTTTTCCCAGCCGGAATTGCAAGAATTAGGGACGTTGGGGTGTAAGGAAACCCAGGTGCACGCAAAGATCGTCGCGAGACAGCTCAGGATGATTTGCTGCAAAGTGCGAGAACCTGAGGGATTGATGCCCTCAGGAAGAGGAATTTCGTGACCGAGGACGGTGAGAGGCAACGGATTGAGAGCGTCAATGGGAGTAGCTCCCGGGACACTAAAAGCGTTGTTGAATGCAGCCGTCGCTTGCTCTTGGAATTTTCGTAACCACTAAACCGTCAGAGCATAAACTGAGAGGGACGCAACAGCTCAATACTTCATTACGGTGAGCCTATGCTGGTACTCTTCATGAGGCTGGCTGTGTTCGTGAGAAGGAATCCGGGGCGTTTCACCGAGCGTGTGGACGGACGAGAAGGTCATGGAGGCCAATCGCGGAGAGATGATCTGCTCGGGGGTTTCCAGTGATCGGCCTCAGGACCCAACATACCTCTCGAGTTGTCTTCGACGGCCGCTTAGTTTGCACTTCTCGACCGTCTGGGTCTCACAGTCCGCTTACATTACGATGTCCATTGGTGGTATACATTATCTAAAGGTTCGGCGGCCAATTTTGCTACAGATACTATGAATGATAAACATGTGCAAATGGAGAATGAGACTCACCCAAACCACTCGGTAAAAAACGTTCTGCAGAAGCCAAAGTAACACCTTCCTCTTCTTCATCACCTGGCAAACTCCCAACACCAGCTCTCGAACTACCGGGCTTCTCCCTGCTCAACAGCTCCTTCCCACCCCTCTTCTCAACGTGCCCCGGTAACAGCCCGATAATCTCGTCAAATTGCGCAGGAACATGCTTCGAGATCACAGGAGGATGACTTCTGGGGTGGCTATACGATCGACGATGAGGTGGCCCGTACATTCCAACTCCACAGAGGAAGGAGCCTCTGCGGCAGTCCCGGTTGAATGAACTAGTTGCTGGGGTAGAGTACCGGTTCTAACCCACGTAGATGACGGCGACGGTTTGCGAGGGAGGTAGTTGCGGTTGATGTGGAGTTTGAACATTATGGTTATATTTATCGCAGGGCCTGTTAGAATGGTTTGTCGATAACCGAAGTTGAACTCAGAGCGATAGCTGTAGAAATCGTTAGTCTCACGAGAAGTACTGAGAGAGGAGAAACGCACTGAAGTCCCAAGCCGTTGGCTGAGGTGTAGAAAAGCCGGACTCCCTGGCTCGTTCACAAGCTACCTAGATATTGCTGTCTCAAGGAAGCCAATGATCACGACGATCCAGCGATCCTATCCAGGGCGGCGGTATGCTTTGGCTTTCCAGATCAACACAGATCATTACATGTACTTATACGCTGATCCATCCCGTGCGACCCTGGTATCGGTGAATAAGCGCTTATCGCTGCGTGCTAAATCGGGATTCTGAACATTGTGGGTGCACAGAGGTCCCCGTGTTGACAGCATGGCCAGTGACAGCCAACGTGTGGATGATGCCATTGAGATGATCGAGCGCAATTGTTGGTTTTTCCTAGTCAAGTGGACTGGCTTTTGCAGATGGCAGCCCAGGGTAATTGTAGAGGTGGAGGATGGCTATCGGTCCTCTAGACGTAAAGAGCATGAGGGTATTGTCGTAGTAGAATCAGATTGGTGACCTGGATGTACAGGCAAGAGAATAGACCGGATTATCTGAGGTAAGATGAGAACATTTCTCGTTGGTGAGTCGACGAGCATCAAATACTACGCGGGACACGCACTTGACGTTCTCTGCCTCTGTCTATACCAAGATCTGCGACTGGGTAATTTATTACGCCCAGGGGACTGTTCTTGACACAGCCCTTCATCCTACAACATGCCAGGCTTCTGATTAGGCTTCGAAGATTGGGTCGCTACATTCGGCGGCTTCAGAGTCGGTCGAGCTGATTGAAGAGGATGTGTCCTAGTTCGATTGTGGAGTTACAGGAATAAGGACAGGAAATACTGACGGTATTGAGCCATGTGCTTACCTCAAGTGAGCTTGTTACAAATAGGTTTTACTGCGTAGTCGCTGGCGTCCTTGGCTCGAGGCATCGAGGTATGTTTGGGGTAGAAGAAAATGCCTGAAAACTGCCGGGCAAGTGCACAATAGACAAGTCCCGAGGAAAGGACGATTTCTGAGAGTGAGAAGGTTTATTTTGCTTGTAGCATGGGCCATGCCAAACAAGCAACCCTTCGAGGCCGAAGCAATCGAAACCAAACAATCTTTTCCTCTGTGCCTTCCTATTCTCGCAGCGGGTCCGTGCGCTCTGAGCCGCTAGAGCCTTCCTAATTCTATCCTTTGTTTGCTGATAACCACCATGCATCCGAACAAAGCTGTCTGGATTTTCCCAGACATGTCAGCGTTGCAAGCCATTCCTCAAGGTCACTCGCCGCGACGTTAGAACTTAGCGCTGGTCCACCTGGACTGCATTTCATCCAACAGAATTGCTGGAACTCATTATATTCCATACTAACGATTATAGGACACTCAAGGATGCAAGGGCGCAATATTTTGCCGGTATGTTCAATTTCCCTCTGAGTTTTGCTGGCTGTTGACGAATATTTCTTCTCAGCCTCAGGCCTCGCGAAATGTATGAGCTCAGATATGTCTGGTTCGCTCGTTCCNATGTAGATGTGGAAAGTGGTAGGAGGTGCAGGGTCTATTCGACGC
>JANIEX010000195.1:0-47832 GCA_027627405.1 Leucocoprinus birnbaumii
AACCCTAACCCTAACCCTAACCCTAACCCTAACCCTAACCCTAACCCCTAACCCCTAACCCTAACCCTAAAGTAACCCCCTAAAGTAACCCTGCTCACTGAGTTCCATTCTTCTTGGAAGAGTGATAAAGTCCATTGCCACATCAAGTGCAGTAGCTATCTCAGTGTCAGTAAGTCTNTTCTCANTGNCANTNGAGNCTCTNCNCANTNCCNNTTNAGTCCCTACACAGTCCCTATTCAGTCCCTACACAGTCCCTATTCAGTCCCTACACAGTCCCTATCCAGTCCCTACACAATCTCTCTTGTCTCCACACAATCCCTTCCAACAAAAACCCCTTGACCCTGGCTAAAAACCCTAGTCCCTAGTCGCCATTCCATCCCTTCTCATCTCCAGATAACCCTAAAGTCCGTGCGGGTGAGCAGGTCTCTTATCAGAGCTTACGTAAGAGCGCCTGATGAGTCTGATAAAGACGAAACGGGCTGTGCAGAGGTTTCCTCTCTGCACCGTTGTGCTCGCTCGCTTCGCTCACTCGCGATTTTTTGCAGTCCCCCCCTAAAGAGCGTTCCAGCTCGTTCTACAGTTCAAACGAATTGAGGACCAGAGCGGCATAGTTGAAGTAGGAAGTCGCGATATACTATCTGTACGTTTTTGCGGTGTTTATTTCGCCTGTAGAGGGAAAAAAGGGTTCAGTTATCCGTCGGAACAAAGGGAAAATCCTTGCTCACCTTCCCAAGTAGCATGTTGGTACCACTTTTCTCTCCATGCATACAACTGACTCTCGAGCGACTCAATGACTAACAAATAATCCCAATGCGTCTGCAAACCCGAGCCGAATCCTTGCCACCATACAAGAATCCTGACTCCTCAAGAGAACGCATTGAAGCTCCTGTATACCGAGTCACCGAATGAATCAAATTGTATTTCGTCATAATCCCCGAAGGAAAAAAAGTAAAGAGAAATTGGAAATTCCGGGACGGAGTTTGCCGGACAAGCTCAATTGCATGTCCTGCGTGTACATTTCTCAACCATGCATCCCTCGTAGAATGCGAAATCTGCGGGACGAAACTTCCTGCAGCTCCCTCTGATGACTCGCAACACCTAGCCAAGTCCGCTCCAGCGACGCGACCTACTTCTCCCGACATCGATGACGGCGACGATCGCTGTCCACCCAAACGGTCCAGGCCGACTGGGGAAACAAGTTTGATCCTACCAACTTCGCTGCCATTCTCGATCATGACACGAATGTCTTCTGTATGTACACTGAACATGACCAAATTAATCTTCGCTGATTGGTCACTTTCAGATGCTTACTCGAAGGGGGGCATCTTTTCACTCGACATGGAGCTTCTCAAGGCCAGGCCGCAAGCAGCACTGCGAAGCAATGGGTTGACGCTCAAACCATTTTCTGGGACGCCAGCACTTATAAGCCCACCATGGCCTTGGCGCAAAACCACATTCACTTCCTCGGTGTTCCTAATGTACCTGCTGGATCGGCGATGATTTTTGTTATTCACTGCACGTGTTGGAGCGCAGTTGTCAGAGGGACATAGTCGAACTAACTCATTTATTCTAGTCTCGTTTATGCAAAGCGAGCCTCAGTCCTATGGACAACTCCCCAGCCCTCACGGCCAGACCACCTCATTCTTCATGGATATCGGCGTCCAGACCAAATTTGCCTTCATTCCTGATGATATCTCTGCAACCTACGTCATCGATGTCACAGTACAGTCGAGGACACTCAAAGTCCACCAATTGAATATCTCAATAACCGCTCGTTGAATCTCTTCGAAATTTTGGGATTGTACTCAGAATTTGAAAAGGAGTCGAAAAACGCATCTCCGAAGTTTTTCCCACGGGTTTTTGGCTCCAGCCATTATTTTTGGACTTTTTTTTGACATAAAAGCGCCCATATAACCCAAATTTGGTGTCTTATGTGATAGAATTTGGTTGTAAACCCCTGACGTGAGAGCCCGGACTTCATCAGGCTGCAATATAAAGTGTTAAAAGGAGGGAAGAAAATGAGCCAATGTTGGTGATTCAGGTGAATTTTGATGGAATTTATTTTAGGCGGCCATCAGCTCCATTTGATGACGTGAGACACCAAAAATGGAAGCATTAGCCAAAATCAATTAATTTATTGTCAACGAACCGCTCGTTAGAATTTTTCCAAACTTCGGGATCATATTCAGCTAGCCAAAAGGAGACAATTGCACATATTTTCATCATTTCTATGAATTTATTTGGTATCTGGCCAAAATTTTCGGACCCTAACCTTATTTGGCATTTTCCGGGCGAACGGCTCGTTGAATTTCGTTCATTTTTGGTCCAGAGATAGCTCACAAGGGATGCTATCGATTGCACACACTTTTACAAAAATCTGAAAAAAATAATTTTTTTGGTGGGGTTTGAGTGTCCTCGACTGTACGGCTTCTGGCTTTTTCCTAGGAGCGCCGGCTAGCATGGCGATTGCAATTGCCTCGAGTCAGGAGCTCAAACCAAAGGTATGATTACTGCACGATGCACAACGACAGTGACAACAATAGCCTACAGGCGTACATACTGCGGCGACCGGAAGCGACGAGGAGAGAAACCACATGTGTTCATCACGTCTTTCAAGATCTGACATCAAACGCTGGACAGCCTGAGGAGATAGGGGCAACGACGGGAAAGAATTGTCGACGTTGACAAAGGGTTTTTGTGACGGTGACCGTTATCGGGAAGTGGACGTCATCTGGCGGTCCCAGGACAAGGTTGACTTCCGTGCTGCATGTTTTTGCCACAAGAATGTTGTCGATATCGGCTTTGTCTGCTCGGTCTGCCTCTCGAGTGAGCCAGGACTCCTTTGTCTAGCTTCATGCTTTGATCTGCTCCCCTTCCAGTCTTCTGTCAGCCTGTTCCCGTCTGCTCGACCTGCAGGTGAGCTATTCAAGTCTGTTCTTCTCCCTGTTCTTCACCAGTATCAACGCAACCACAGGACAAAGTTCCCAATCAAGACACTTCAACGTCTGAACCAATCGCACCCTCCTCTTCCCTTTACACCCAATGGACCAGGAGTCGCTACTCCGAGTCCCCACCAGGAATGTAGATGGCGTTCGTGAACTGTCAAAAGGACAAGCACTCAGTCGTTCAAAACGACGCCATGGTAGAAACGATCATGAGGGTTATCACTACCGAAATGGGATCCGCAGTTGCTCTGTGTCCTGCTCCACTTTCTGTTAGTGATGCGAGAGATTATGGAATTACGAGGTGTTTGCGTTTGGCTTGGTGGATTGGAAAAGCGATTTGTGTTTGTCGGCAGAAGAAGGGAGTTATGCTGTATTACCTGATCGTTGTTGAAAGAGGGTTGACTGTAGTGGGTAATATGACTTTGAGGGTCGCAGAGAAGATTCTGGAATGTCAGAATGGGAAGTATTTGTTCGTTGGGAAGATTATCGAAGTTTCGAGGGTAAGGAAAGTTTTTGTGCGGGTTTTTTTGGTTGAAATCATATTTTTGGAAGGATAGGGAGTTAAAGCTGGATTTACCTGGGGCTACGTGCGTGATTCTCCACTCTTAGACGACGATAAGGAGGATATTTCGGAGAAAGCAAACTCGGACACTACAAAGTTGGGGCAGTACGAGCCAGGAACTACACTGCGTATACCATTTCAGAACGGGATCTTTGTGCGTACTTGGAGAAAGAAGATGGTACACAAAGTGTACGCTGACAATTCATGTGGTGCTCTATAGAGACTCACTGGTAGGCAATAGGTCGTAGCGAGTGCCCCGGATTTAATCACCGTACTGGATTCTCAGACCGGCTCGCATCTTGGCACACCTGAATGTGAGTATCCCCTATCGCCCTGACAACTGATAACTCAATTCCTCCACCAGATGCCTATGGTCTCAGAGTGACAAGTGAACAGTCATCGCTTTAGCCGGCCATCCGCTGTGGAAGACCGAGCCCGGTCTCAAAGTCGGTGGGCTTTCAGCATTCGGGTGCGTGGGCGTTCTCTATCTCTCCAACCCCTTCTGACCGATGAGGAGGCTCTGGGGTCTTGGTCTTGCGCGATGAATGAAGGCGGGTCCGTGTTTGTTCTTGATGGATGTCTTGTTGACTTTGTGAATATTTGCTTTTCAGACCACTGCATGGACCAGACGCTGAGAGCTGGCTATGAATGTACGTACGTGTATCAATGACTGTCATCCCCGATTGGTTGATGGAAATTATTGCTAAAGCTTACTAAAGCTATCATACGATTATCCACGGGAAGTCGGGCCCACCAAAGTAACCTTCACAAAAGCCAATCACAACATCACTAGTGAGGTCCTTCAAGTTGCAGCGGCTTTCAACAAAGACCACGTAGTCATCGATGATTTGAACACCCTCTAGGCATGCAACGGATATGGTGTAAGTCTTGATCTACCTTTTGCCGTCTGAATGAGGATGAAGAACTGATCCTCCATATTTACATAGTGGTGGGCAAGGTACATATGTTCGAACAAATTGGAATCGACTTAGCGGTTATGACTCGATCTCACATATGTTTATTGATGGCAAGACTGGGAAGCGATCCGACGCTGCGTCCAGCTATCTCTATCCCGTACTTGGCAATAACAAGAACGTGACTCGCAAGCACGTCATCCATGTCATCTTTGAGTAGAGAATCTCTTTTCTCTTGACAGTTTACCGAAGAGGTCTTCACTTAGAGCACCTGAGTTACAGTGCAAAGACTAAACACAGCGCAAACGACACGATAAGTCACCCAATGAATCAGTGTTAAATTAGTGTCACAAAACACATACTTCAGTAATATGACTTTTGATACATTGTTGACGAGTTGCAGTCGGGGAGGCGATATGCCACAAGACAAATCAGAAAACATATTATTGTAAAATACCGGTTGCATTGACAATATTTCTCTAGCATGGGGCAATATTGTAATAACATTGACAATGTTATCGGTATTTGACTATAGTATTTTCATGATTTGTCTTGCGGCAATTCACCTCCACAGACTGTGCTATGTCAATGATGTATCAAAAGTCATACTACTGAAGTATACGTTTTGTGACACTGATTTAACACTGATTCATCGTGCGACTTATTGTGTCGTTTGCCCTGTGTAAAGGGAGTTGAATTTGCATGTACTACATATGTCACATCTCACAGAACACCGGAAACCTGACATAACTGGCGAAACCCAAAAGATGAGGGTCTCAACCATGGGAAAAACAATCATCGCAAGTCCATATCGGAGTTGGTGCACAGTATTGAATCTAAATATGTATGCTGAAACTACTGTAAACGCCATAGAAGTACAAAAATCAGTGCACAACGAAGGAGGAGTCATGGGAGTGGAGTTGATGGGAGGAAACATATGCGGCGGCCAGTGCATCAAAACATATGTGCCAGCGGCGGAGGGAGAACATGCGTGGAATGATGACACATTGAGGGATTGATGGTGATGTGTTGTTCTGGCCTCGATGTCGTTCCGGGGACGTTGATGGAGGATGGGCACACATGTGGATGCACTTGCTTACCAGGTCGGAAAACGGTTGCTGGTATTTGTTAGAGAGGAAGCGGGAATGTAGGATTATCGGGGGAAGGAGGGATGAGGTGATGGCACTCATACTAGAGGTGCCAGAGCGAAGCCCTGTCTATGACAGGTGAACGGGAAGCCTCAAGTGCATAAGCTACACAAAAAACGAAAAGCGAACCGAACCACAGACAGGATTCCACACCACAACACAGTCCTCCAGACCCAAGGAGCGTAGCATGCTATAAATGATTCTGCTCCCAGCTGCAACACGACAGCCCTTGGGCACCCTTGGGAATCACGTCTCTGCAATTTGCCTGACGAGCAGGATATAGTCGGTAATCCAATGCCATTAAATACGGCAGCTTGACCGAAAATGATCCATTGAAATGGCAAGGGACCCGAGTCTGCCACTATTAGCTGAAGAACCTTGTGTCCGGCTTTGCACTGATCCAGAGAGCCGACGATGATTAATCGTTGAGGTCCGAAAGACGCTCTTCCATCAAGCAACTTTTGGAACGGTTCTCGGATGAGGTTTTCGTACTGAATTTTTGGTCTTTTTGACAGAAGTGCTGGATTACGTTTAAGTACCGCGTGTAGGATGGCGTAATATGAGGGAAAGTTAACGGCGAGCTGGTAAGCAATGGTAGGAATGAAGGTTGCAAGGCTGTCGATATTGGGCTTGCGGGAGAAGAAAAAGCTCGCGGCGACATTACGTTCTAGTCTATCAGCGCACAGATGCGCTAGGTTAGACCTGGGCTCGATTACACACAGAACGGACGGGGATGTATCGACGTTCTGGAACCACGAGGAGATGTCGTCAATAACGCCGAAATGTCGAGTATTTGGCAACGATTTCAATGCGGTTTCTTGAGCTGCTGAGTCGTGGATAGCGCTGGGTGAATATACTTTCAACAGCATCTGAATTCCTGAATCTGAAGCTTTACTGTCAACAGATGAACACAGAGGAAAGATGGGAAACAAGCGTTCACCTCCTGAATCGAGGCGAAATTTTGGGAGATTCATGTAGTCCATACCTGGTATTGGCAGGAAGACCGATATATTGCGGAAGCCTGAGGGTTTGGGGTAGTAGGCAGAGGAAAGGACTGAGCAGTGAGTAAGAGGCGAGAGACAGGGCTGAAGTGCCGGCACCGTGCAAACGCGCATCTAGCGTGCACGTGGCTTAGTCAGCACCATGGCATGTCATACTTCCATACTCCCATAATGCATGTTTCTAAGGCCAGCTAATAAGTTGCACTCAGCGTTTCCCTGCCCACGCTCTCCTGATCATATCTAGAAGCAGCTCTCAAATTAATACGATTTAAATTCCTGAAAAATCTGATGCAGTTGAATATAATTTAGCTCGTTTAATGCTACTGTATACATAAACGATCAGCAGAGAGGTGAAAGGACAAAGAACTGCATTGACAGGGCGAAGAGCTGCATTGACAGGATACAATATGCCGCGTTGCATGGGCTCCGAATGGCACTCCACCCGGCACTTCTGGTGGTGGCACTTAAAATTGTTACTCGTTCACTGTTGTTCGGGCGCTGCCAGATCAAGTGATGAGAAGCAAAGTGTAGTGTCCCGAGCGATCGGAGTCCTCTTAAGGAGCAGAAAAAAAAAAGGACAGTCAAATGAACAGCCTCATGCATCGGTCCAATCAACACCATTCGGATCCCTTCCGCTTCGAGGCACAGCACCCAAGTCCTTGGGTTCCCTCCCCGACCATGTGCCCGCGTGTTGCCCAGCAGATGGTGTGCATCAAAATCCGTGAGTGCTTTGTAGCTCCCTACCAGCGACGCACTGCCATCGATCAATGCAGGTCGACCGAAAACCACCCACTGAAAGGGCAAGGAATCCGTCCCTGAAAGGAGTAGCCGAAGGAGCTCATATCCGGCTGTGCACTCATCCAGAGCGCCGATGATGATTAATCGTTGGGATCCGAAGAGCTCTCCTTGAACAAGCAATTCTTGGAACGGTCGCCGAATGAGTTTTTCATACTGAATCAGTGGCCTTTTTGTGAGAAGTGCTGGGTCGCGTTGAAGTATTGAGAACAGGATGGCTTTATATGATGGGAAGTTAACGGCGAGCTGGTATGCAATTGTAGGAATGAAGGTTTTAGGACTGCGGAGATCGAGCTCGCAGGAGAAAATAAAGCTCGCGGCAAGGTATTGTCCTAACCGATCAGCACATATATATGGCAGGTCTGTTTTTGGCCCTATGAAACAAAGGACCGAAATGGGTATTTCGTCGTCTAGAGTACACGACGACAGATGGTCAATGATGTTGTTGCGGATGCTCCTTGGTAACGATTTCTCTAAGTCCTCCTGGACAAATGAATCGTGGATGGCACCGGGCGAGGAGGCATTCAACAAGAGGAGAGGGACGCCTGTATGTAAAACTCTAAATTTCAGTGGGCGTATTAGGAAGTGAAGAATAGGAACAAGACCTTCACCAGTGCTTGTGCTATTGGCGGGTGACGGAGTATGATGAATCTCGAAGAAATTGGCTCCTTGGATGAACACTGGCGTCTCAGGGAACATAGACAGAGATACGGTTATGTAGAGGGAGGAAGGCTGAGTAGGAGGCAAGAGGTAGAATGGTAAAGTCCTAGCGTGTGAATGGCGCAAATTGTAAGCACGAGCGGTTCATCTACCGTCACTTGGGTCACGAATTTTAGTATTATTTCTACTGCACCCTCCTGGACGCACTTTGCTATAAACACGTTTAAGCGTAGTCATGATGTGAGTGTGAAGTGAGCGTGAGGTGAGCGTGAGGTGAACATGAGGTGAGTTTGAGCTTACGTGTTATCACCGTAGGTGATCCTCGTGGAAATATTAATCTCGAGTCGTCTATACAGACTTTCACTCGTAGATTAAATATTAAGGGACCTTCTTTGAGTGATTCAGACTAAGGGAATGAGGGAGAAGAAGTTAACGATTCTAACCTCAGATTTACAGGATTTTATCTGGGGGTTTTTATAGAGAAAAAGAGAGGAGAGAAGAGTGATGCGTGATATCATTACTGAGTATCGTCAGTAAAATCTCGGTTCGCAGACACGTGCATGTCGGCAAGATTTTGAGAATTATCATGACATTCGTCGTATCCGAAAGAAGTCTGGACGGGGTTAAGCAGATCTACGGTGAGCCAGCAGGGGTAGGTGCAGGTCTAGATAAGCCACGCTGGTGTAATGCGGATCTGGGGCTCACCTGGCTGTTGTGCCGCAGATCATGCTGACAGGTTCTTAAAAGGTCTGGTTGCCATCAACATGCGTGACGTCAGAGCTACACAATGTCAGCGCAGTGGGCTGCAGACCTAGTAGATAGATACGGAGCAAGTAGACCTCTTCATGGAGAGGCTGCAAGCATCGAGTATGGCACCTGTATCAAATATCAAATATTGTGAGTTGATTCATATGGGCATAGTGTGATCATCATAAGGCGTAAGGTCATCTACATGTCCTCGTTTTTTTCTACCTTCCGTGATTGATAGGTTCACATTCTTGCGATGGGATATGTACATGTTTTATGGAGGGTCAGGTTGGAATGTATTCAATATCTGTGATTGAGAGTGTTTGCCAAGTATGGCATCATTTGGCTGGAGGGGGCTGGTCCATTGCGTTCCGAGTCAGTTATCGCGTTGTAGCTTCAATAGCTCAGAGCGAGGGCATTGTATACAGTCAACCATTATTCACTTATTGAGCACGGGGTTGGTAGCAAGTTACATTTGATTGAGAACTGTAAAAAACTATCGCGATTCTTTTGCAGCGAGGTAAGTAGGTAAGTAGCTTGGTTGTAGTATACACAATGTTGTAGGACGAGGGTATGACATGAGCGCATTGTACAGCCTGGGCCGATGAGGCGGGGATTGTGATGCTGGACGGCTGAGGGTAATCCCTCGAGGGGTCACGCAGCCTGTCCGTAAATCGCTCGAGTGATGAGTTAGCTTTTGCCTGAGATCTAATAATGGTGAGAGGTTGGCTTGCCGTGTTAGGTGCTGCGTTATCTCTGCTCGTCTCCGTTTGATCGCAGCTCATTCTCTTTCAACCTGGTCTTGAATATGCGGTGACGTGGTGCTGGTTGAGCTGGACGTATGCGAAACATGAGATGTGAATGGCTTCGTCCGAATTTGTGAACTGTTTACTCGCCTCCTGTGGGCGTCGAATGGGTCATTGTCCCTTTCTGAGCCACGGGCAGCGCTGGCGTTGTTGGTTGGACGTGTACCAGGAGTTGGCGTGGTTGTTGGAGAGAGTAGTAAGCAGATGGTGAGCGAAGTTGCTCACCTTGGGTACAACACGTCTGGTCATCAAAGTATTAGCGCTCGACAACTATTACTAAGGTAAGCAGGTGCTTTCTGCCATCGAAGTCTTACACTTACCGGACGCCGATGGTATGTGGTTTTTGGGTGCACGCTGGGTGTCAAGCTGTCGAAGTGTGGTCTGCGTGTACGGGTCAGTACGGGCGAGAGTGGTGAGAGCTATCGGAGCTCACCGTTTTGAGTGTTCAGGTGTTCTCGGGATCGCTTGCGCATTTTCGAGATGTGGGGTGTGGATGATATGCAGATGGTCTGAGATTAGCACCATGTATTGATGTTGGTAGATGGGAGAGGTCATGTGAGGTAGAAGTGGGCGTGGATATCGTAGAGGGGAGAGGTGGTGGTGGCATATCTCAGGCTATATTCGTGAGCAAGGATATAATCAAATAGAAAGAACACTCACCATCTTCGAGGAGAACTTTTGAGCTGCTTGCTACAGGAGTCCCATTAGTTCGTATACCCAGGCCTACTCCGGATGGTGTCGAAACATGGCGTTGCTTGCGGTGTTGCTGCTTCTACTGCTTTCGCAACTTCGGCGGCATGCGATCTTCACCTCGGTGGGTCGGGCTTTGGTAGGGCGTGGCTTGACGTTTGTGCGAGGATGTCGAGTTGCGCGATGACGAGCATTGCATTCAAGGAGGAGCAACGCAATTTGTTGTGGCTGATGAAAAATTTCAGTAAAAGTCATGATAGTTGATGAGTATACTCACAGAAGAGGGTGGAGCGGGCAACGAGGTCTACGTCGGCTGGGACTTTGATGGCCTTCTGCTTTCCCTTGGCTTTGCTACTCGGCGGTGTGTCGTTGACGTCCATCTCGACGCCGCCCATGCCGCTCGAGAAAGGGAGTCTTTCCCGAGTGCAAAAGCCGCGCTGCTTGCCAACAAGGGAGCCTAGGTCTATCTTCTTGCCAGGAAGAGGGAGGTATGCAGTGAGGGTTGGAGAAAGAAGGGTAGACGAGTCGGCATAGGCGGCACCAGCATCGACAAAAGCGGCCATCTGGTTCAAAGCGCAATCTTTGGCCTTTGAGCCACATGCACAGGTGGTGAATGTAGATGAGAGGGCATGGAGAATGGAGGACATTTGGTGGCGGAGACGTTCAATCTAGTGAGGACTAGGGCTGGAGTATGGATAGTACGTATAAAACCGAATAAAGCGGATATACTCACGGGAGAATGCGTGGCGTCTCGATGAGGGCTGGTAGGGAGTGGACTGCATTGCCATCGTCCCATTCCCATCCGAGGACAATCTCCTCATTGGGCTTGAGGTCTCGCAGCGCAACCATGCTATACGCTGAGCGTCGGAGCAGATGGTTGGTCGAAGGACGGCATTCGGTCGACAGCCACTCCTTGCAAAGCGAGATTTGTCGCTGGATATGCGGGCGTTGAGTGCGAGGTCGAAAGGGGGGTCGATAAGATGGACGAAGGGCTTGGGCATGCCGAGATGGGAGTAGGCATTGAGGGGATCAGCGAGATAGGAAGAGGAGAGGGTGATTGTCGAGGTATACGGCGCAATGAACTCGTCGCGGCGGATCGGCGCTGTGGCATGCAGAGCGTACGCTGGAGGAAGGACAGAGGTGTTGGAATACGGGTTCAGGAGATGGTTGTCAGCGGCGAGGGATGAGGGCGGGACCTGGCGGAGGGTGGTCTTCGAAGGGCGGGACCTTGGACGACGAGGGCCGAAAGACCGCGCCAGTCCTTGGAGTGCCGCCGAAGCTTGGCCCATGCCTCCGAGTGCGGGATGTTAGGCCCCGCCTTGCACTTCACGTCCGCTGCGCCTTCCATACAGGTTCTGAGCCAATAGCATCCAATGTCCAAAATAAACATGCACATACGGTTGACTAACTCCATCACAAGCCCGATGCCGTAACTCCGTCTTTCTCATCATCCCATCATGTCATGTCCTCTGTTGTCCGAGAAATCACGCGTAATCGGCGAGCGGGTGATGGATTGAGAAATATTTTTGAGTTCTTGGGTGAGATCTCCTGCGTCTTTGGTCTTGCTGCTTTTTCGCGTTCTCTGCTCTGGTCAAGTCCATACCTCGAAAACCTAAGTTTACCCTGTCGTCTTCGTCCGGGGGAGCATATGTAGTTGAGTATAGTCGGATTTGTACGTCGCTAGCCCTTTAGATATTGGTTACGCTCCCGGATCAGCAAGCTTGTCAGAACTCCGAAAGAGATTATTGACTATCTCAGATTGGGGATTGGTCCCAAGTTTGGGTTCACTCGTACTGAATTTGAGAGTTCAAGCGAAGCGCGTTGCTGTGTCGTTGTCGTAGAAAACGTGGAAGGTCAAAATTCGTGCACCCGATGTCCCAGTTGGAGATCATCACCATGTCGCCAGATTAGCAGAGCCGCTCGGCCCCAGAACTTTGCGTCGGATTGTTTTATCCGTTCCATGTTTGTTGCTCTATGCTGGTTTTCGAGGTGGAATCAGGGTCTGGTTGAGATGAGTGACCGCAGGCTCAATCACGGGTACGTTTCGCTTCCAACTAGACAACATCACTACTGGATCGAGAGCGGACAACACGAAAGGATGGCTGTCTCGCCGTCGTCGGGGCTCCACGAGAATTTTACAGTCAATGGTCAATCAGGGCTCTCGCACCCTGATTCGAATGTCAGACGCATCAAGGTCCGAACTCAGCTACTATTGTATACGGACTCTAGCCATCTCCAATCACACTCTCCCCTACCCGTCAGCCCGACACCAGTACCAGAGGAGTCAGAGCTGGCCATCAAGCGCCTGTGCTGAGGCCGGTCGAGAGCCCGGTGAAACACCTTTTAGTTTCCGCAAGATCGACGAGCAACGGATTCGACTCAGAAGAATTCCGACCCGCTTCATTCAAATCTCGGTCTCAGGTCATAGTAAACACCCTCTTCTCAGGTCTTCCTGCCCTCTACACGCTCAAGATGGTACCAAAGCCAAGGTTGCATAGGCGAGTCGGGGGACGTGAAACACCCCGACGCCATTTTACTAAAAATATTTTCCCAATCTTTGACAGCAGGTAGCGACTCATCTAAGCCACGTCGCCAGCCTTTTAGAATCTCAACCCACAGACAGCTGATACATTCCGCAGCAACATTATACACCATGCCCGGTAAACCATCACCGCCAATACAGCTTCCATCCATTCACACTCATTCGCCATCACACTCATGTTCTAGCGGTTTCGGCGCCACGCCCTCGCCTGCCCCTGTGAATCACTCCCTAGCTTGCACATGCCGCCCTTCATTGCAATCCCCTCCACAAAATACTGAAGGAAGAAAAAACCGCGTCAAAATCAACGTGGCAATGAACACACGGAAAGCAACAAACCATTACAAAAAAGGCCCCGTTCCGACCTGCTTCTGCGGAAACACACTTGTCGATACAATCATCTTCGCCGTGTGCGAGGGCATTGGCAACGAAGAGAGCAGCGAGAGTGAACATGATATGAGAAAATCGCATGTTGGTCGATGATTCAGCACGACTTTACAGTCATTGGCAGTATTGCACCTGATTTATATATCGGGTGGGAGAATCATTCGCTTGCAGTATATTCCTATCAAATTGCACCGTCTAGTATTGATTCGTGTTGCCTTTATTGCAGCTGTCGCCTTCCTTTGATCCCAATTACCCAACCCACAACAAAGGTCACTGTGATTTGACTTCAAAAGAATTGACTAGAACCTGGAGCTCGGCCGAATAGAGTATCTATTTCACTGTGCTGGCATCATATCGAGGGACCGAGGCGTGTGTTTGTACGTGATATCGACGCTGCAAGACTACTAACCTTGGGAGTAGTTTCGTCAAACCACCGAATGCAGGTAAGGTTCTCAGCACATAAGCTTCTCGCTCATTGGTGTCGGCAATGCCTCACCACGCAATACCTTTGCTGCGCTTAGCGCCTTAGTATGCCGTCTTTGTTCAGCGAACATTGGAATGGTCGCCGTGACGCTGCTAAGCGTACCAGTGCTAATAGCCTGCCATCTATCAAAGACAAACGAATCCACTGGAGAAACTTCGTCATGGCAGGTCTGCTGATTAGTAATACCTGACATCCAAATCATTACCTTCGAGGACACTCATTGGAGAACCTCGGGGTGCTTGACGACGATTGAACGCCTAAAGATAAAAATCAGCGTCGATGAGGTAGACGAGCACCTAAAAGAAGAAATGCCAATATGGTGGCACCCAGCTATACTCAAAGGGAAACGAATCCCAGTCAAATTAAAACCAAACTGCCACCTAAGGAACGCCCACAACATCAGGACCGCAGGCCAGGCAAACATGCTGGCAATGCAGATGACTCACCACGACCACGACCCCAACGACACAGAAACACAGTGCAATGCCTGCAACGACATGCGAAACTCGATCGGGTGCAACAACCCATTAAAGTGCATCATTAACGCCCGTAAGATAGTTGACAAAGTAGAACACAGGGCGAACGACACAATAAGTCGCACGATGAATCAGTGTTAAATCAGTGTCACAAAACGTATACTTCAGTAGTATGACTTTTGATACATCGTTGAAAAATCACAGTCTGTGGAGGTGAATTGCCGCAAGACAAATCACGAAAATACTATAGTCAAATACCGATAACATTGTCAATGTTATTACAATATTGCCCCATGCTAGAGAAATATTGTCAATGCAACCGGTATTTTACAATAATATGTTTTCTGATTTGTCTCGTGGCATATCGCCTCCCCCGACTGCAACTCGCCAATGATGTATCAAAAGTCATATTACTGAAGTATACGTTTTGTGACACTAATTTAACACTGATTCATCGGGTGACTTATCGTGTCGTTCGCCCTGTGAGAACCCAAATGGAGGCCAGGGGAGACAAAACAGGAGAAGGCCGACGAATGGGTCAAATAAATGGCAGAAAAAGCCAAAGACACAAGGATGAACATCCACCTCTTCAAGAAAACCAAAACCGCCAGAACGAAGGGCGATCTTTTCAGAATCCTCACATCAGAGCCGCCGAAACAAGCCTCACCACCAGGAGAGAGTAAAGATAACTGCGAAGTAGAGATAGTCTACACAGACGGAGGATGCATAAACAATGGCACAAACGAGGCCAGAGCAGGAAGCGGTGTGTTTTTCGGGGTCAACGACAGCAGAAACTCAAGCTCAGGCTTCCCACGAAAACCCAATCAAATCAAGCGGCCGAAATCTACGCAATAATAAAAGCTACCGAGCTCGCAGACCCTGAGAAACACCTCCATATTAAATCAGACTCGATGTACTCAATAGAGGGCCTCACAAAGAACCTCGAGAAACACGAAGACATATGATGGCTAAAAGTAAGCAACAAGGAACTATTTATAGAGGCGGTAGACAAGCTCAGAAGACGAAAAGGAGAAACAGTCCTAGAATGGGTGAAAGGCCATACAAACGAACAAGGAAATGAAGAAGCCGATAAACTAGCGACAGAAGGTATACATAAGGAGAAAGAACTCAGGGCAGACGACTTCTACCCAGGAAGAGTCTCGGGAGCGAGGCTGAATACAACCACGCAATCCATAATCTACCACTCGCTAATAAGGAAACTAAAGCATAAAGAAACAGAAAGAGAAAAGACTAGCCTAGACAAAATCCAGGAAGACTTCAAAACTGCCGCAGGCAAAAAGGCACCCACAAGAGAGAATATCTGGTTAAACCTCAAACAAACTAAAACAATTGAACAAGTAATACGCGAGTTCCTATTCAAGGCCATAAAAGGCACCCATAAAGTCGGAAGGTTCTGGTCCCACATCCGCAACTTTGAGAACAGGGCCATCTGCGAACACTGTCGCACAATCGAGTCACTAGAACACATCCTGACACAGTGCCAGATCCCTGGCCAATCCGAAGCCTGGGAACTCGCAAAAAACACATGGGAAAAGAAATACGACGACTGGAGCAAACCGACCATCGGCGAAATACTGGGATGTGCCTCAAGAACATTCAGAAACGACAAAGACAGAGTAGCACAAGGGAAGACGAGACTCTACCAAATACTGATCTCCACAACGACTTACCTAGTCTGGACCACAAGATGCAGAAGAGTAATCGAGAACGAAAACTCAAGACAGAAATGGCCTAACAGAAGCATGATAAGAAAGACCCTTGAGCTCAAACTAAACTCCAGAATAAGAATTGACTGCCTACAAACGAATGAGACACGCTTCGGGAAAAAAGCCCTTAAAGACAGCCTAATCGAGGCCACATAGTCCGGCCTGGTACAAAAAAACCGGGGTTTTAGTGGGTGTACGCCTAAAATATGACGATGAACTTGCATCGTGAAAGACGGAGTCTCACACTGTCCAGCTTAATGCGGCTCATGCATAAAGCATTCCCCCGAGAGGAGCCCCCCCCCCTAGAAAGGATTTTTAGCCAAACCTAAGGATTAACGTGGTTAATCGCAAGGGTTGTAATGCTCCACCCAAAAAAAAAAGAAAAAAAGAGAACCTCGGGGTGCCTCGGGCTTCGGACACAAGACAACCAACACAGAGTCGACACAGAGAGAACTTGAACGAACGGAGGTCATCCACGAGGTCATTCTTTGCAGTCAAATTCACTAAGCACGTGCCAAGTGTCGGCAGCGCAGCTTATGCAGAAGGTCGTGAGAATACAATATTATGACACTCAAAGGTAGGTTTGTGTGCCGAAACAAGCTGCATGCACCCATCGTGAACATTTGTCGGAGGCAATAAAGAACAAGACATCGTGCTTCAGGTAGCATACGCATTGGATTGAGTCGGCATCAGCGTCGGCCTCGTTGCTCTCAGCTGTCGGTCCCGCCTTGCACCTCACGTCCACTACGCGCTCCATATAGGTTCCAGGGCGACTGCCGACTAACACCATCACAAGCCCGACGCGTCTCTGTTATTAATTCAACCTCTCCAAATCCCTCTAAGCCTTGCAAGGTTTATTCAGACTCAGATGATGGTGATAATGCACCCAGTCTGCTTGATGTGACTAATATCAAACGGGAGCAGAGATCTGGAGAAACCTCTATCCCGCAGCAGATCCGCCCTGAGCTTCAGGTCACTACCCCTCTCCACCTTCATATACCTTACTCTACATACGAGGCAGTTGAAGAAGCCGTGTACACAGCTGAGAAAGCCCTGGGATTCTCTTGGCGCCCATCACAGATTCTCAAGGATCAGGACGGCAATATGAAAAAGCGCACAATCAGCTGTACAAGCTACGCGAAACCACAGACTTCTCACTTGGCAGTAGTGGATCCTGGAGATTGGCGTCAAGGGAAGAGCGGTCGCAGTGACTGTAAAGCTCATGTCAATATCCTCTCTCAGGCTGGCGGTGCCTTCTGGACTTTGATGCATATTGATCTCGAACACAACCACCCTTCCTTCTTTTCCCCCTGGCGCCTCACGGCCTCGACCCCCTTAATCATCTCAGCGCAAACTTGTAGCAAAATATGCTAATCAGCCAAGTTTCGAACGCTCTCACATCAAGCAGATGTTGAAGGAGAAATTTGGGGATCATCCTTTGGAGGATCGCCAGATCACCATATCATGATCAGCGATGGACGTCGCGAGGCACAGGATACTGCAGACGCTGAAGGTGGCTACTTTGCGGGTGTCATTGCACATTTACGTTGCCTCAAACAACAAGATCCTGGGTTGGATCTCCGGTTGCAGCTTGATACCTCGAATACTGTTGTTGCACTCTGGTAGCGGTCTCCTGAGCAGGCTCAACTCTCGCGTCGATATTGGGATACCCTTATTTGTGACAGCGCCTACAACTGCAACGCATACAGTTGCACACTGAAGACTGGAATCGCAATTGATAGTCTCGGTAAATCACGCAACATCTGGTACTGTCTACAGAAATCAGAGTCAGTAGCGATGCATACCTGGATTCTTCAGAGCCATCTCGACGCAGCTAGGCAAGCTCCTGAGGTTCTTGCTTCTGATCGCCACATTTTCCTATGCATTGCGGTACCGTCTGTGATGCCGTTCACGCAACATATCTATTACCTTCATCACCTGACTTCCAATATCAACCAGAATCTTCGAAGTCGCATCGGTCATAAGAACTGGGTTTCGTTCAATCAGAAGTTTTGGGTTATCTGGAGATAAGAAGGGATGGAATGGCGACTAGGGTCTATTACAATTTCTCGTTGATAGCCACCCCAATTTCTCGCAAACCAATAAAGCCTAACAAGCTTGTGTTAGGTATAACACGATATCATTCCTTGTAGGGAGGTACGAGAATTTATCAAGACAATGTTTCAAGCGTGCTGAAAAATGATTTCGCATAGTTAGACGCTCACGTTGCTTGCGAGAATTTCTCGTGAGGTTATAGCACAAGATCTCAAAGTGTATCTATCTCTTAGGGACAAATATCGTCTGTTTGGTCATTTAGCACGAATTTCGAGTCGTTCTTGATTCATATGACAAGCAGGCTATTGGTCTCAGTGAATGAGAAGTCCAAATACATCCCAGATCACCCTCATTATGTTTCGAACGCAGTGTTCATGTATTCAGAGAGTCTTCGCGAGTTTCTCGTCGAGGCGATTCAAATCGATGCTCCAGGAAATTTCTCGTGAGTGACACAAGCGATTCATTGAAAGGGCATCGGTTGGTAGATCGGCTCCTTACTGATCCTCCCTGTGCTAACAGTACGATTTTTCGCAAAAAATCTCTCAGTACGGTAGGACAACAGCACGAGAAATCGATTGAAGTTGTCGGAAGCGCGCCAAATTTACCCAGAAATTATATTGTCGAGGTACTTTAGGGTTGTACATTGCCGTTTCTCTGTATCAATGATATCTCGATATAGAAATTTAAGCTCGTGATGGTACTTTAAACGTGATAAATCACATTCTCTTTTGTGATTTAGCCGGTGAACTTAGAGGCGACAGAATCTCGCTAGGATTTCTTGTGCTCTTGTAGCGCGGAACTTATGACCTTATGACTCACGTTGGGACTGAACCCTCCAGCTGGAGCTTCCTCCCGCTTTTTAACACAAATCTTGAGTTGATTCGGCCGTTAGGAGTGCGGAGTCTCGTGTTAGGAACTACAGGTAACTCTAGCGATAATTATTCGCGAGCATGTAGCATGCAGCGTGTTACTTCATAGATTGCGGAGATTTTCCGCCGTACTTAGCATACGATTCGGGTTGTTTTGGCACCCAAGGGCGGGAAATATTTGTCATTAAAACCATTGGACTAGGACACTGAGTAGTAACCGTTATCAGAAGACAATATAAACATTTGGAAACGTGACGATCAGCGATGTGGAGCCTGTAAAAAACAGCACATTCAAATCAGCAGTTATATTCCACGAGAAAGGTAAACCAAACGAGATCGTTAGAAATAGCTGGATAGTGTGATCCGGGTTGTAGGCCAGTAACACTGTAACTGACCAAGAGTTAGCAGCAGAGAGCGGGAGACAACCGCTTCGCATACCTATCAAGAGTCTGAAATAGTGCATGATTTGTGATATTACCCCACAAAGGGCACCCGAATTACACACCCTGATGTGCCTCTGTCCACGGGAGCATGTATTACGCTCGCTGGAGTGACGAAGGCAAGTAGCGTGTGTGTACAGCACCTGAAAAATGCCAAGATCGTCAGAATGATATCTCAAACTCAAAAGCGGCGCTCACCAGCAGCTGCGGCTGAGTGTTGTCGCAGTAAATCGGCCGTCGATTTAAAGCGTGCGATAGTACCTGGATGTTGCAACGGAAACGTCGAAGCCGTACTGGCCGATTAGACGAACATTGATATTTATTTCAGAAATGCCGCACGAACCGCATGCCCTGATCCATTCGTTTATAAGTCCACCTCCTCAAGATTGAGTGCTAACCGATGGTGCCGCTTTGTGTTTTATATAAACTAGACGAAGGGTTCTACACTACTACCAGGAGTTGTCAGCCATATACATTTGGTGAAGATTAATTTGACTTACCTATCTCCTCACCGTGACCGTGATCCCGAATTCGAACTCCACATCGAAATTAAGCCCGTCGCGAGCCCTTTTGCGCGAAATTCCATAGAATGGCTGGTCACGGCGATTCAATGGCATTGGCGCGTGGATGGTCGCAATCTCCCTACGCAAACCGTCGAACAACCGAACAGTTGAATGGGGAGCCATGACCAGCGGCTCGCCGGGGGACAGATGGTCAAGCATCCTGAAAAATCGATAAGTTATCGACATTTAGAGAACAAATGACTTACGCGATTACCCCAGATATGGGTCCAGGTATGCCCTTCTCCACGCACCTCTTCACTAGCTTCTCCCATACCTTCCTTAGCCATTTTCTGATCTTGCGCCGGTGATGAGAGTCCAGCTCGGACCGCGTAGGCCCGTCGAGGTAGAGAATGACAAATCTTTGGCGAGGAACGTTGGTTCTAATCCATACCGCAAGACCGTTAATGATGAAGGCAACGTTCGGTGGTGTAAGGGAAGGCACTCACCTAGCGCGGCCTCTCATTTTCTTGGGTTTCGGATATCTTGAGCGGGGGAGGTGGTATTGTGGTGAGCGAGCAAGACTAGTGATGATGATAAGAGGCAAGGGCAACTCACCTAGCGCGGCCTCTCATTTTCTCGGGTACCGGATATCTTGAGCGGGAGTGGTAGTGTAGTGAGCGAGCAGGATGAGTGATGATGGTGAGAGGCAAGGGCGACTCACTATCAGATACGGTTTAAATAGGAAGAATAATAGGTCAGTCAATAACTGCATGCAAGGAGGACGAACACATACGTACCGAACGAGCGATGACGGTGAGAAATAAGGGTAACTCACCTATCAAACACGAGCTAAATAGGAAGAACAAAGAGTTAGTGAATGACTAGAAGCAACAGAGATGAACTCGAACGTGCCGAATGCGAAGACAATGTATAATCGCAAGAGGTAAGCGACATTGAGATACTGAAGGACGGGTTTAACTGAGGGAATCATCGGGCAGTAAATAGTCGGGAGCAAATATAAAATGTAACGAAGACTCACTTTCAATGACAACAAATTTACGGAGGAACAGGCTACGGGACGAGGTGTAGCGAACGTGTTAAGGTCAACAGGCACACAATGCGAATTATTTCTGTTGTTCATCTGCGATTAATGCCCTTTCGTTGTTGATCGTGCCTAAAAAGTGACACGTAAGGATCCGCGGACAGAAAGCAGCAGACCGCGATATACGGCATAAGACATTACACCCAGGTTTATGAAGCTCAAAAAAGAAACTTGCCTTGTCGCATTCCTCGAATTATATCTAACACTATTGATGGCTAGTGATTATCAGCTTATCGGACAACAACTTGTATGATAACAAAGGCAGCGCGATACATTCTACTCGGACACGATAATGGTACGTTCAACAAAAAGCGGGGAAACGAACGAGGACATGGAGGACAACAAAACGACGAAATCACAACATTTGGCAACACAGAGGTAAAACGGCGATAGCACAAGAAGATAGAAGCATGGAGAGAAGAATATGGGAACGACATAGAGGGGTATTGTCTGTATCTGAAGATATGTGCTGACGACGAATAAACCGAGACGAAGGCGTTTTTAAGTCCTTCCCGCTGGTGAAACGTAAGTTCATGCTGAAGCCTTCTCAGAATAAAGAACTCACACTTCTTCGTGGGCACTATCCGTGCCAGAAGCCACGTGTCGTAACCAGTCGTCTCAGACTTTGCCCTGCTGTTCGGACAAACCACACACTTCTCGATCCCGAATTTCTTGACCCAGCAAGTATCACCTACACGCGAAGCACGTGCATCGCAGATTACAGCGAGATCCGTTCGTTCTTTAGGAGGTCGGGGTAACACTCCTTGGTAAGGGATTCTAATTTCGAGACTTCGAGTCCACGCGAGTGTTGAACTGGGCCCTTGACTGAAGTCACCCTCAGCACGGCCTTCAATCCCTCTAATCAAACGAAGTATCCCTCCCATCCAGCATACAGCTCATGATTTGGTACTCCGTCGCGAACTTTGAATAAAACCTGGAGGTCAGCCTTCTCTTTCAAGGCCCTAGCCCGGACCATGCTCTTGAGGTAGTGGTTCGGAGCTTCCGTGTCCTAAGTTAGCAAACCGTCGGTATAAAGAACAATATATTACTCACCAAGTTCTTCCCCATCCGGCGTCAACAATAACTTGTCAAATGCACTCTGTTCTCTGTCGTCCCAACTATAAGTCGTCTGAAGCATTGCCGAGACCTGCTTTTTTAAACCCGGGGTAAGATTATTTGTCCGCCACACTGAGGTATCAAAAGCTTGATCTGGCACCTCGACGGGAGTACTGGAAGGCGCACTTGTCGACGCTCGAGGTAAAGCGTCATACGTGAAGTCTGGATCTTCGGGGTCAGGGCCAGTCTTGATATCTCTGAAGCCAACCAGAGCAAGATTATCAGCCTCGGGTGCCGGTACGAGCTCATTTCTTTCATCGAGCTTGCGGTAGGCGCTCCCAGAGTCCCTAATAAGACATCAGCTTCATAAAAAAACAATTTAATCGATGTACAGGCGATAGTACATATCCTGAACTCGCATGGCCTGAAGCATACCGCTGTGGCTGCAGTGACTTAGTCAGTGACGACACACGGAGTTGCCACGATACGAAAGACTGTTTAGAGCTATCGTATTGCAAGAATCTGAAGAACTAGCTACGACAGGCAGTCCTTATATACGTAGACTACAAGAGTGGATTATAGAGCAATTACGTGGGTCTTTACTATATGGAATATACGGAACATGAAGTGGAGAGGAATGATGAGAGTAAGGGGTGAGCAACTTTAAGCTTATCTAAGGGGGATGATCCGTAACCGCTACATACGCCCTCCGAAAGTCCTGATAAGAAGAAAGGACATTCTATGATACGAGATGGCATGATGAAGAACTATAAAAATGAAAATTAAAAGCAGTTAAAGGGAGAAAGGAAGTTCAAGCAGAACCCTGAGCATTGGTACCGCCATTGTTGACAGCCATGTCAACGTCACCCGAAGAAGGTTTAGTCCCACTGTTAGCAGGAGCCGAGACCGTGGCGGCTGAGGCTGAGGATGATCCTGAAGAGCCAGAAGCAGAGGCTTGACTGGCAGGGTTGGATGAGGCAGGAGAGTTGGGGGTTATCTGGAGATGAGAAGGGATGGAATGGTGACCAGGGTTCAGGGTTTTTAAATTTGGCACCAGGGTTTTGCTAGGGACAGACAAGGGACAGGCCAGGGATTGGCCAGGGATTGGCCAGGGATTGGCCAGGGTTCAGCTAGAAGCTACATTGGGACTTGCATGCAACTGAGCTGGATTGGATATGAGACACAACCAATATGAGATCTCTCTTCTTCTTAGAAGAGCAGAGAGCAATCCAAAGTGTATTTTTCCCTTTCTTCCACGATGAGTGTAACAAAGCTGCCTTGAGCAATATCTCACTTGTCTGGGAAGAGATCTACTTCAATTAAATTCTTCTCATCTGAGAAGAGCAGGTTCTACATTTTGATCAGTGACATTGATCTTCCCCTTTCTCTCCTTCTCCTCTTAGATGAACAGAGCTAACCACCCTTTGAAGAGATGCACTTGTTCTCTTCTTAGATGAATAAAAGTCAAATCAGAAAATTTATGTCTCTCCCTCTGCCTTGAGCATTTTGCTCCATATTGAGGCCTAAAGTGAATTTGTCTTTGTTGAATAGAACTCAAAGTCTCCATATATTTCGCCAGTATGGGATATCATCTCAAGTAATAATGATGTAGTGGTCATTTAACTTCTGAGAACCACCAATTGGTGAGTATATGTTGGGTAGATACTTGCCAGCCCATAATATTACATGAGTATTGTGGGCTCGAAAACAAGTCCGGACCAGTCCGGACTTGTTTTTGAGTCCACATTTCTCAGTAATATTCAAGGCCGGATGTTTCTTTGATCAACAATTTTCCCATTTTGGGTTCACGAAGTTAGGAGAAACATTATATTGTATTACCTTGAGTAATGAATTTTATAAGACAACATGCATGTACCAAGTTGATAGTAAAGCTACAGTAGGTCAGATTCTGGTGGGGAGATTCATAGAGGCCCATGTCAATGTTAGAGGTTCACCTCAGAACAATAATTTTTTGCACGACCTACAGCTCGGAAAAATAAGACAGTCAGGTTGGCAGTGTGATTGGGTGAGAAAGCGAATTGAGGAAATCGTCGGAGAAGATCATGTGCCTGGTTGTATACTCGTACCTGCCAAAAACAGTACAGTGAGGTCAGTAGTTGTATTTCTAACAAAGGTAAATCAAACAAAGAGGTCATCGTAGACGACCGTTGTGTATCCGCTTGTGTGTAATTCCGTGATTTGAATCTTCACTCCGCTCTCCTTGTCGAAATCGGCGCACGTCAGCCTATTGAGATAGAGCGCAACGGTTTTTTGTTGCGAGATCTTGTAGCTAGCACACATTGCCAGTCAATTAGTCGAAGGCGCAACGGGACTTGAGGGAGAACGGGGCACTCACCTAGTGCAGCCGCTCATTTGCTCGAGATTCGGAGTTCGGGGATGGGCATCTAAGAGGAACGATGACGATTGAGAATATGAGTGATGATAGTAAGCGCCAACGAATTACTGATGGCGCTGAGAGCAATGATATCGAGGCGTTAGCTGCCACTGATCCCGCAACCGAAAATCAACAAAAAGTGACAATCGGCAGTGGGGTTGGATGTGAAAGGTAAATGAGTCGAGGAAATCGTCGGAGAAGATCTGGTTCCTTTTGCGTTCTCATGCCTGTCAAACACAGGACAGTCAGGTCAGCAGTTGAGTTATTGACAAAAGTAAAGCAAACGGAGAGATCATCGGAGACGACCGTCGCGTACCCACTTGTGCATGATCCCGTTGGAGCGATAGCCACCGCTCGCTATCAGTGTCGTTAGAATGACTCTCGGGCTCCTGAGGTAGCACTCACAGGTAGTTGCAGCAATGTATCATCATGCCACAGACACAACGCGTACAAACTCCGTTTGCATCTGTTAACGCGCTGCGCAGCACCTGGACGGACAAACATGTGTGTTGAGCATAAATTGGAGTTAATTTGAGGAGCGCCGCACGAACCGCTTAGGCCTATTTTTTTTTGTCAAGTTCACTCCCCCACGGAGCACTATTCGCTCCCATCAGATTCGCGTTCTTATACACTGTAGGGAAGGAATGTACACTATAACTGGATATTGTGAGCATCGGATTTTTCATAGAAACGAGAGAACTTACCTAAGCTTTCACTCTAACGGTCATCCCAAACTCATATACTACGTTGAAATTAAGTCCATCGCGAGCTCTCTTGCGGGAGATGCCATAGAACGGTCGGTTACGACGATTCAATGGCATCGGAGCATGGAGCGTCGCAACCTCCCTATGCAAGCCGTCGAATAACCGGACGGTTGCATGAGGAGCCATAACCTTCGGCTCTCCGGGGGATAGATGGTCGAGTTTTCTGGAATAAAACTGAGTATTAAGGGGCCTTAGAAAATGAGCGACTCACGCGATTACCCCACAAATGGGTCCAAGCGTGCCCTTCTTATCACATCTCTTCGCTAACTTCCACCATACCTTCCTTAACCACTTTCGAATCTTCACCCGACTCTCCTTGTCGAAATCGGCGCGCGTCGGCCCATCGAGATAGAGCGCGACGGTTTTTTGTTGCAAAACCCTGTAGCTAGCGCATATTACCAGTACATTAGTCGAAATACAACGGCAGACGAGAGAGGATAAGGCACTTACCTAGTGTAGCCTCTCATTTCCTTGAGATTCGATGTGCTGGAACGAGCGTCTAAGAGGAGTGATGATAGTAAGAGGTACGAATAGCCGCACATATCAAGCAACGATTAAATGGCAAGAATGATCTATTAGAAAACATTCGCAAGCAAAGAAAGGTAAAGAGGGCTTACTGAGGAACACGACAAGTTGCTATAGAGAATATGAACAATGATAGCAAGGGGTGTGTGTTACTCACCTAGCAAATTCCTATCAAATAGCGCGAATTGTCTGTTAGTAAACATTCACAAGCAACGGGGTTTTGCAAAGAGAACTCACGGAGGACGGCAGGAAGTTACTGAAAAAATTATGAGTGATGATATCGGGGACCGAAGATGGACACAAACGTACCGAATGGCCTGAGCTCCTTCTGATTTCAGAGTGCTGGACTACGAGGAATTGCAATAGAAGCGGCGAAGATGAGTAACGATGATGATTAGAGGTAGGTATAACCCACCTCGCGAATGTGCTTTGGATAGGAAGAATAGAGAGTTAGTGAACGGCTGTAAGCACCGAAATAAGCACAAACGTACGCGATGCGAAGAGTAGTGATAATAACTAGCGGTAACTTGCTACCAACGAATAACGGGCTCAATAAGAGGGTTATCCACCTGCAAGAAACGATTTTATCGACTAGAGCATTGTCCCGATGCCCACAAACACTCCGTACTGCCTGTTTACGTGTACAATCACATCCTGCACTCTCTCCCTCCCTCCCTCGGCTGTTCTGCTTACTGCGACAAGCTTTGCTGCGCCAAACACAGATGAGACGGGGAGATGGACTCAAAGAACATCCTTGGAAGAGAGAAAAAACTGGAGAGACAACTACAAGAATACGGCCATGTATACTACTTCATTACTTCAATCGGATCCTCTTCCTCCTCTCGACGAAGATGAGTCGAACCTCTAATCTCGACATCCTCATCTTCATCCTCCCCCTCACTTCCAGTGGGCCCAAATGACGGCATGCATCCAAGGTGAACCAGAATCTGAGGAGCGGGTGCGCGCTTCTCGGTCGCTGGCCAGCGCACGAACGCGTTTTTTGAAGGTTTGGCGGCCGAAGTAGACCACATCCTATCCGCCCCCGCTTTCGGAATCCAACTCCACTGAAAAATCCTCTTAAAAAAGACATCGCGAATCTTTTCAATCTCCTTCCCATCATACCTATTCTCTTCCAACATTCTCATCCATATCCGGAAATATTGACAACTAGGGTAGGTCTGGGTTGAAGATGAGGTTAAAAACCCGACGGGAGGGAACATACAGTCAAAACTAGCTCTCCATTCTGCCTGCGATGCCATTTTATAGTAGACGGCACGGAACACTTTGTCGAGACGAGCGGTTTTGTATATGTTGTCGTTGCCGGAGAGACGCTGCGCCTCTGTGAGCTTCAGATACGAGGCCTCGGTGCGTTTCTGAGGTGATGGAGACTTCGACGTGACGTCGGAGACGAATTGGCGCCAGAGATGTGAGAGCCGAGCGTCTATGGGTAGCTTATCGAAATCTGTTACTTCCGGCTGTTGCTCTTCAATGTCCGATCCGTCATAAAACACGGGAGGAGGAAGCTCGACGTCGCGGCTAACGTCAAAGAGATCCGGCTCTGGTTCCCCAGATGGGGCGATATAAGGCAAGGTGAGGGGCCGTTTCGCCAATGTCGAGCGTTTCAAGGCAATAAAGCGCTGATCAATGATACCCGTGGTCTGGTACTTCGATTGGACTCCAGAGAGATCCAAACCGTTGAACCAGAGCTTGAACGATTTGACTGGAAGAGCGAGGCCTGAGACTCGCAACCGAGGGACTTCAGTGCCGTGAATTCGTCGAAAGAAGACACACCCGAAAGGGATGTGAGCAACGAGGGCATGATTATCGGGATGAATGGTGGCACGATAGATAAGCTCCATATCGCTGGTGTCGCAGGCCTCAGTCAATGGTAACGTGACATCCATGAGGTCTCTAGATGCCGGACCATCGTCGGGACGGGCATGCAATCCGTTGAGCAACCAGACACATCCAGCTGTGAGTGATAACGTGTTGTGGAGGAACCGTAAGCGTGTGGGGCCGAATGCTTGTTGGTGAAGCACTTGGCTGATCGCGGTCATGCGAATTAGCCGGAAGTTCCTGCGACCAAACTGAGAAATTCGAACTCAGGGAAAATATCGAGACTTCCACTCACCACCAATCTTCAAGGTCAAATGTATACAAAGAAGACCTTATCACCCTCGCGTCAAATCGCATCAGAGCATCAGTAGCGTGACACCAGGGAACTCTGACCTCGAGCCGGGCGTTTGACGAATTGGCCTTCTTTGCTTGGTCGTAAATCTCGAATATATTATTAATGGTCTTGCATGGCTGGTTTGGACCAAGCGCCTCTGACATGGTCAGAAACGTCGCGTGATGTCCACTTTCCTGATTATACACCACAGCTTTATCCGTAGTGTATGCCTGAATATACACGGCATCCAGGGGCCCATGAGCGGACCCAGTCTCTATACGAAAGCCACTGACAGCCGATAGATGGCTAGCCAGATCTCGAGAGTACTTTGAAGAAGAGAGAGATGTGATACGGCTGGCATCTTCATCGGGAATAAAGAGGGCTTGCTGAACCACATTTCGATGACTACCTGTGGCCCACTGGACGCACTCGCCGATATCGCTGCTGATCTCGATGCCGACGTCGATCCACCATTCACCGAGATACTGGGCATGACGAACGAGCCTACAGTCCTCCATGAAATCTCTGAGAAAATGCCGGGCACCCTCTTCAGTGACTGCATGATAGTAGCCGTGTTTCACGCCCCGAACAGTGTGAACAAAGAAGAAGTCCGCGGCCCAGGCGGTGTCCTCCTCATCGATGAACAGATCCGTCTCCACTGCAGTCCGGATCGCATCGCCGAGCCGCGTAACAAACTCCCTAGGAACGATCTTCTGCGTCCATCCGGGTGTTCCACCGTGGTTCTTCTGAGCGCGTGCTTTTTCGGTAGCGAGTGTCGCTGGCCAGTCAGACGCGATGCGATGCCCAAGGAGCGTCTGAATGGCAGGACGCATTCCAATAGCATACCAGAAAGGGACCTCAAAATCCTGATTTCAGATAGTAAGACTACCCAGAGAACCATTTGACATATAATAATCAAGAATAATCGGTGCTTAATCAGATTATCAAGATAATTGAGCTACGATTATTTACAGTCTCGGTTTTACATGGTAATCGAATTATCTAAAGATTATGTTTGATTACACGATTACATCCGATTATGTGATTTTGTCCGATTATACCTGAATGGGTGATAGTCTCTGCCAGTCAATATGAGTGTTCGACGCTAGCTGCGGTATTGCAAAGGTATCTAAATAACTCATGAGTATTGATCACAAGAGAATCTCTATATACGTGAGCTTACCTGTCGTTACTCCTTCCAGTTTGACCATGCTTCTTTTGCGAAGGAAGCATGCATATGTGCTTGTCGGAGTGCATATGCTGAAAAGCCGGCTGATTTACAGTTGGATGCGAGGATTGTCCACACTTCATTCATCCTAGAAAATGATTTGTGTACTCTGCGAAACTCTTCTTCTAGTATTTCTAGCTCCTCTTGTAACCGTTCAACAGCCGCCCTCTCTCGAAACCATCTAACCCGTTCAACTAGTCACATTAGCTAAGGTTTAAAATAGTGAAGTTGACAGTTGACTTACGTTCGACAAGCCATGCATCACGGGTGTAGTTGTCCGACCTCCCAACAAACCAGAACCACGGAAAATCCTTTGTGGAATCACCCAGTTGATCTGGTAGAAATACGGTCTTACCCCAGAGCTGATCCTTACTCAGCGGCTTGAGTTCGTCGTCTTCCGTCATACCTAGCCGCTGAAGCATTTCAAAACAATGCGAGTATTGATTAATCAAGACCTCTTGTGATGATACGAGATCACGAAGCGGCCGTTGGTTTCGCGTGGCTAGGCTCTGGCTATTCGGGTTGAGGCCTTTCTCGGTAACAAGATAATAGTACTCATGAATTGAGTCACGTATTTCTTGAAGAATGTCGTATGCATGGCCCTGGCGAAGTTGAAGTTCTGTCTTGGCCGCTTGCTTAAGCAAAAGCGATTTTCGATCCTCGAGACTGAAAGATGACGGTAGAAGCAGACTCGTCTTTTCTGGAGCATCTTCGTTGATAGATAGTGGTATGAGGGGAAAAACTTCTTGATGGGAAAGCCTCCAGGTATGGAGCATGTCCAATAAAAGAGGTCGCTCTTCTTCAACATTTGATCCGGCGGCACGGAGGAGGCATTGTCTGCAATTCTGATTAGTGAAATTAGTCAAGAGAGCGATGAGAGATTGACGAACTGAAGCTGTTCCAGTTCTAGGCCACGCTGAATAAGCTCGGTAACACCACTCGTTGACGTTGTCTGTTCTTGAGTAGTGCGGCATATACCTTTTCACGAGATGGCACTATAATGTCCGAATAATTAGTGGAGTGTAGTCACAATGATTGGCATTGGAGAGAACTCACTGGAGCCTTGGAGCTCGTACAAGTAAGACTTGGAATAAGCCGGATACTTCATAGATTGCCATTCTTGGAGAAGATCACTAGCGATGGTCTCCGAAGATCAATTAAAGCTGGAGAGCCTTTGAGTATAGAGTTTTGCCCATTTCTGTCGTTGCTGTTTCAAGAATGAGGCTGAGCTCGTGAACTCATCAGAATAGAACGATTAAAAATGAGATAAGGTTACATACAGAGTCGCTGTAGCTTCATCCAATTCCAGTAGCCATTGAAATCATCCAATGTGTCGTGACGATGGCCTGGATTTTGCTCTTTTGTGAATGCGGCAGCGTGGTTCTGTTCGGACCAGGCGCTTTCAATACCTTCCCCGCACGTCATACCGGAATGTGGCTCATCAATAAATGAATTTTCGATCTGACATTCGGCCTTGTGGCCATTTATGTGCATTTTAGGGACAGCTCCACGGATACCACCACGTTCGAGGAGGGGCAGGAAGAGGGGAAACTTCTGCTCAAGCCGACCCCTCAGCTTCTTGTGATACTGACACCAAATGTCATAGCTAACAACAATACGTTCCTGACGCAAACCTTCAGTTCCTAGACCTGTGAAGAGTGCGTAGTCTGCCTTCACAAATCTTCCAGTGAATGTAAATCGGAAATCAGAAAAGCCGAAGTTTCAACGTAACGTACGATTCGCCCTTCGTGAGGTCGACCATTGCTTGAGGTAAATATGTGCCGTGTCGAGCGCATTGAATTGCAATAACCCCAGATATGACGGCATCTTTAAATTTGGAGCGATCTTGTTGGCGAACGGCTTTCAGTTTGGAACATAACGAAGTCTGATTGAAATGAATGACAGGCAGAATCAGGAATTGATCTAGATTCCACTCACAATGTCAGTTCCTTTGGATCCTGTTAGATACTCAAGGAATTTGGTATCATCTACGAAATAGGCATTCCCTTGGTTAAGTGCCTTATCGTTGGGATCGTTGTTCTTCCTTTTACGTTGGAGACGGAAATTACCATCCGCGGAAACAAACAGAGTATATTTATGACTGTGGTGATTCACCTCAGTCAGAGCTTCCTGCCACCAGATATCGAAGCCACTTACATCTTTTCAGATGGGGTCAACTCCAGGACCCATTCATCCAAGTTGAACCCAACCTCCGGACATGCAAAGCATCTGAGTGCTAAGCATTTTGGGCGTCGGTCCGTTAGAATACCATCGATTCCGTGTACATGGCCTGACCGCCGAAGTAAGATCAAATGTCGCCACAGGCGCATCACCAATCGAAATTCATTATATCGATTCTAACAAATATTTCAGTAACTAGGTCCATTTCATCCATGTGTCTATGGAGGACTCACTGGTACAGAATGAGGAAAGGCAGCATCCGTGTGTCTTCGAAGCGCATCAAAGTAGTCGTATGCTGACGTCTTAGCACTCAACGAGTGACGATGAAAGTGATCGAGAACCTCAAATGTGAACACCGTCTGAGGTACATCAACTGTAGGTGGGAAGAGTCGGTGTCTGACAAGCTGTAGGACCTTGTCGTGATTTCGAGCAAATACCTTACACTTGCAATATTGAATGAATCGCCGATGTATACCATTCACATGAACCACAGTGAATAGATTTGGTTTTCCAGTATTGCATGGGCAGCACTCGCCATTATGTCCTAGATAAATGACGTGACCGAGTTCATGCAGGGAATATTTCAGGAAAAAACCATCATTCCATCGCTCAATGTGATGAAACGGTTGGTCAATATGAGCAGAAACAATACAGGCCGCACAAAGTGGCCTATGGGTATGGCACTCAGGGCAACGGTAGAGTGCCTGGCTGCCTGGTAGAACTTGACAACCCTCACAAGCACTCCCGTTACCGCCCTCTATCTCCAGAGAAAGGAGCACCTCTTGAATCTCTTGTAAAAAGCTCTCCATGAACACAGCCAACCGCGTTGACATATCCTGGAGCGTTGACAGATGAGAGTTGAAAGAAGTCAAGTTACACATTAATAATGTACCTGTTTCTTTTTTTCCTCATTTCTTCCTATCTTGGGAGCCTCGGGTGTAGGTTTGTCCTCCTTCATAACGGGAATTGGATCTTCATCCATCGGAAGGCTTTTGGTGGTATACTGTGCGGATGCTGTATTTTTGCGGCCTTTGAAGGACGTGTACTATCGTAAAGTATGTTGACTCCTTCGCGCTGGCGCTTCAATCGGTTCTTCATGGAAAGTATAAGTGCTGAGTGCGAAGAGAGAAAGAATGGGGGGTTGGATACCTCGAACTTGTGCTTAGTTCACAAAACCATATGTAACATAACTCATCGGGAATATATTCTCTACAAGCTATCATCCAATTACAGCAAGGTCTGTCGTTGCGATCATTCAACTACTGTCTGCCCTACCGCCGCAAAATGGTACGACCTCACATTCATTCTGCCCAAATGTTTGAATCTTGAATCTCTTACCAAGATCTGTCCCTTCGACGAGGCAATGAGCATTCTGAGGCCCACCGGTTGGGTGAACAGATTGCACATAATAAGAAGGTACTAGAAGCAAACCGGAGTCCACTGTGAAAATTTTGACCCTGCTACCGCTCGAGCCCTTGTAGAATCCAACATTTCCATCCCATTTTCCGTCATCAAATGTGCTGCAGCTTTGAATTGCAATTTTCAAGAATTTAAATGTATCACGATGTGGTAGTTTTGTCAACCAGAAGCTTTTTGCTAGTTATAGAATTAGTTCAGGAACAAGAAGAAAGTTTGGTACTTACGAATAATGTCTTCTGGGACCAAAGGACTCGCTAAATTACCAGCGGCATTTGTTGCCGACTCGGGTTCGGGTGTGTGTTTTCTGGTTTCGGAGATCATGTCCATCATGGAGCATGTTGCAGGAATCCCACGGACTACCTCTAGGTGGACTGCAAGACGCTCCTTGATTGTACAATTTTCCTTCACGTCCGACTGATACCAAGAGTGGAGATCACTAAATTTAATGAGTTGAGCGCTCAATATTAATAGATCAATTTAAACCCACAGCTCAAAGGCGAGGTCACTAATGTTGAGTTCTTCAAGTTTATTTCGCAACGCATGCGATCCCCGCAGCTCCACTGTTGCTTTCTGGCGCAAAGATATTGTTTTGACAATTCCAGATCGACCCTTGAAAGGTCCCATGAGCACCGTCACCGGAAGATTTTCATAGGTTGATAGCTCAAATTTGTCTATGTAAGGGACTGTCCGGCCTTGATTCCGACTAAGCTGAAACTCAACGTCGGCAAATTCGGTTAGCGACATGAATACATCCAGTTGATTTTTCTGGATAGCTCATTATTCAGGTAAGTTTGCATTAAGGTCTCGGAACAAGGACTCACCGGATTTGCGGGATCACAGATGGTAATCTGCTCCTTGGCGTCTTTTATTCCTGTCACCCAACCAACCTGACCCTGATTACACCCGGCCTTGACCCGAACATAATTACCGATCCTGTAGTGACGATGAATTGAACTAAGAGGGACTTGGACTGTCTCCGGGACATCTGAATGATCACTGTAGAAGCACACATAAGCGGTGGTACTTGAGATGTCATCAATAAATCCAACGCGTCCGAAATGCCTGCTTAAATCTGTATTAAGGCTTGTTGTGGTGATAAGCACTCGATCGCTGGTTGTTAACCTCCGGTTTTCTGCATACCAAAGCGCTGAGAGTTTGAAGTTCGTGGAATGGAGACATAGTCCATGAAAGGTGTGAGCCCCAAAAGTCGTGGCTCAAAATCGGAGTGGATGTACCCAGAGTTGTCAACAATAAGTTCCAGGAAACCCGAAGCATCATAAGTTGAGTAGCTATCAGAAGGACAGGTATAGTCGTAGCGAGTGTCAAAATAAAAATGTCTTGCAGTTAAGCCAGATCCCTCGGTCAACAGGCTTGATGGCCCAGATGCTGCCATAGCTCGTTGGGGGTTGAAAGGAGTGGTTTTTGGCCATTTAGATGATATGACAAAATTGTTGGGTTCATAGTACTGCATGCGGGGCAGTACAATCACCCGCAATATTCCTCGATTGAGTATGTCCTTAACATATGCCAAATCATTTTGAAAGGGTTTCAGAGCTAAGCGAACCCATGAGTTTTGTTGGGGCGTAAAAGGAGGAGGATGTCGATTGAGGTATTTCATTGCATCCGCTCGAGGAACGACTCTGGTATCCCACCAGCGTACGCCTCGCAGCCGCTTGCACAAGTTGATTACGTCAAGCTTTGTGCAAGCTTCGACAAAAATTCTGTCATGAATCCCAGGTGATGTATACACACTCCTGGGAGGTAGACAACTGCGGTGGACCCCTCCCAAAAGCGAGACAATAAAAATTCTAGAGACCGTGAGTTCCTCTCTTCTCATCTAGATATTAAAGTGAGATGACTCGGATATCATTTAATGGCTGAAGTAAACTGTACAACAACAGGGACCTCCCAGGTCTCCCAGTCATCTTCACAGGGAGGAATACTCGCCAGCACATGAGCTCTCAATCGTTCTCTGCATTCTGGGTCCAAATCTGCATTCATGCTCTCAAATATTGTCATTTCCTGTGTCTGAAGATTGTCCTCTTTCGCTGAAGATGCGGGCGGTCTGGTGACATACTTCTCCATAATATTTGAGATCATTAAATGACCCGAAATCATCTCCTTCTCAAGACGAAGTCTTGAAAGTAAGCACATGTGCCCAATCATATCAGTTTTATCATCTCCTAAAAATAATTGACAAAGACAAGTTGTAAGGAATGAATTGTATAGAGGAGATATGAAAACACGGACTTTCATTTTCCTCTCCAGCTTCCTCATCTTCGCCTTCGTCTTCTTTATCTTCGCCATTGTTATCAACGGTGGCTTCAAGATCTACAAATGCATTGCAGCGTAGTCATGGTCGTTTTCGAGCTGGGGAGTCCTTTAAGTAGTTGCCACTTTGAATTATGTACTCGTACTGTTACACTCAGATTCTTACCGCTGTAGCCCCTTCAAACGGTCGATGATCTGCTCCTGCATTACTTCTAGGTATATTATGGCCTGGCAATGACTCTGAAAGTTGGTGCTACATTCAGAATTAGTACATCCTGCTGGGATTACAGCCTTTTTTTTTTACCATAGATGACATTGTGGAGGGTTAGATTGATTTGTATTAGGGTGATTTCTGCTCGAAACAGAGACTGAGAAAAGTGTTTCTTATCACTACCAACTACTACGTACTAGAACAGAAAGAAAACGCTCATTGATAATGCCTCAGTGTATGTTTCCAACCTGTTTTAGGGCAGGCGCCCTGCACGACCTCCAGTTCGATACCAAACCGACATGGTACTCATTGATTTATCTTATCTCTCCATCACTGACCGGCCCTAAAACAGGTTATCTCCAAAGGCTGTCAGTGCGACCAAATCATTTCCCTGCTTAACTATCATGAAGCGCCAAAGGGTGGGAGCTGCCTGAATCAAGTGAATGACCTCTACCTGACGCACATAATATTCTTGGAAAGAGTGCTAGAATAATAGATACCCTTCATCATTTCTAAGTACAAAAAGAAATGAGGCTACAATATACTACTAAGGCACCCGATGGTATTGAATATACTGAGCAAAGTGAACCAATGCCCAATGTGAACAACAAATGCTGTTTCACTTCGGTAAAAAAAACTCCTCCTGACCATTCAGATCAGCCAAGCCAGCATAGCGAATTAAAATCTCAGTATACCCGTCACAGGGAATTTTTGTGTGCCACCGCAACGGTACCCATCCACCTCCAAGCCTGTCCAAGCGCTCGAGGTGAGTGTTATACTCAATTCCTTTCTCTCCAAGTGCGAGTTTGCAATCAGATAGACGAATTTCTGATCCAATCGGATATGTAGTTGAAACCGGGATAGGCTTTAAGCCATTCTATAGTGCGCCGTTAGATATTTTCCGTCAAGATAACCTATTTCCTTATCTCGACCCAGACCACAAGAGTCTTTGTCACTAAATTTCTGGTTCGTCATGAGTTCGTTGACGTTGACCGCTGGTTCGGTCATGTAATAGTGCTGACATCGCACGCACTGTGGTACATCAGCTGCTAAGAAAAGTTAGGAAATATGAGTACGCACATATACCCCCCATCTACCAATGTTCACCATTCCATTAGCACCAGTTATCATATGTTTCGGCTTTACTTTATGTCGGGAGCATAGAAAGAATTGAGGGGGTTTTCCTGCTGCCTTGACTAACATAGCCTTTATGTTTGCCTCAGTTTCCCTTCGAAGGGTAGTTTTGGTTTTAGGCTTGGAGGTAGGAGACATCGCAGTACGAGGCATGTCAGTGGAACAACAAGACTGGAAATTTTTATCCGAGCCCAGGGAGCTTTTATACAGGTGTTGTAAACATGGATCGCCTTTTGGAGCTCAATCATTGACAGAAACCCGAGACTCTAGCCGGTTGAGGATACCGATCTGAATGACAGCTCTAATTGTCCGGATATCAGGCAAGTCATCCACTAGCGTCTTATATAAATGGGTCTTTTCATTTTCTTCTCTGGTTGACTGACAAGGTGAATAAATTGATCCAAATTCTCACTATGGCTATGAGCCCGAGGCACGAAATTCAAAACGCTGCAATTATAATATTTACAACAGTGAAATCTATCAATATAAAATAATATCGAGACACAACCAGGCAAAACAGTCAAGAGCGCGGTGACCAAGAGGCATAATTAAGAAAACGGTACTGTTGCTACGCTAAGACAACAAAACTCGAACCGAATCACTCCTTTCTAGAAAACACTGTTCGAAGATTCATTAGTTCACAAGCTCACAGATATTGATAAAACACTACTTACTCAACGTCGATAGGATCGTCATGTGTTCCAGTACCAAGATGAACACGACGCCTCTTGCTCCTCTTGCTCCTCTTGCACCTCTTGCACCTCTTGTGAGGCTTCTGCATATGATCCAACTCAGCTGAAACTATGGCGCCCTCTACTACAACTCGAACGTTGATGTTGACCGTTGGAGCTTTGACTTCAGCTTCCTCTAGGATTTCAGAATACTTCCTCTTTGTACCCATGTGACCTAAATCGAGGGAAACACTCGGTGGAACAGGCTGATTGGCTTGTATAGACACCTCTCGATGCTTGGAAACTGGGGTCTCGGGAGGCGGTGAGGATGGTGGTAAGGGGCTACTGGCCCTCATTTTGATGCAGTCGTCAATGTCGCTCATCAAAAGTAAGCACCACTCGCCAATTTTGGGGCATTGATCCTCGGTAAGACACTGCTTCTTGAGTAAAAAGAAGGAGTATTTCTCCGATGGAAACCTCCACTCCACAGATTCAGGACCGAGCTCCAAAAACTCGCCAACCTGGTTGTGGAATATATCCAGCTTCGTCTCAAAAATTTGAGATGCCTGAACAAATTCCTCATTGTCCAAAAATGAAATCCAGCCATCAGTTTGCTCAATGTAGAAAATCTCTGGATCCTCGCCCTCCTAGGAAAAGTCAGCATTTCCAAGAAACTGATTCTACCATATATTCGTTCAGCCATTGCTCCCCTGATGCATCTTGAGTGAAGTCGGAGTCTTGTGTAAATGGTGAGCCTATTCCCTCATGTACTTATTGACCTGTCAAATACTGGCACCGGGGCATATCATAGTCCTGAGCTCGCTTGTCTCCTGCATAGCATGGACATTATTTGGCACTCAAATCATTCAGGGTCTATTTGTTTGGACATAATTGATGACCCAACGTCTTCGCTCAAGATAAGATTTGGCTGCCCATCGCAAGGTCACCACAAAATAGGGGTGAAGTTCATTCGCTGGGGGATATATGAAGATGTTGACCTCGGTTTGATACAGCTGGTAGCATGAGCGACTTCACTGATATCGACGCTTAGTTTCCTGACATGGCTACTTTCTTGCATCTCAGGTGACGTGTCTGTACTATACATAGTCTCTGTCAACCCTGGGCCTGAATGCCACGCTTGGACCAAGTGACACTTGTGACTGATCACTGGAGCAGGTTAGCCCTAAGACCTGCTCTGCCTCTCCTGAGTCCTCACCATGTCTACTCGCTCAGCAGTTAGAAGGAACGGCCCCCGTCCGGAGACCCCGCTGGAGCGTTCCAAACCAGAGACATTATTCCCAGAGGATGCAAAGAGACGGTTGAACGAGACCCTCACCTACCTCCCGCCTCATGTAGGGATATGCTGCAGCATCACGTATAGAAGGCCTCCCTACGCTCAAGCTAGCCATGTACTTGCGCGCTGTACACTGAGCAAGACTGTAAGTGATCATTGAAATTTCACTGCTAGTCTGCCACACCGGTTCTAATTTCGGCAACTTTTCTAGTTAACAAACATCGAGAGGTCCTGGGCGCTCGAAAAGAACACTTTGAATCACAACACACGACGCAACGTCATGTACCGTTAGTTTGCTCACGCCTACTCACCTCTTTATTCAAAACTGATTTTTTTCTCGCTTCGGTGACCCCTAATATAGTTACGCAAGACTTGCACGCGAGCTACGATCTTGGCCATTGGCATCTGCTACCCGAAAAAAAAATTATGGACGATATCTGGAATCAAAGATTCAAGCCAAAGGTGCTCAGGAAACAGTATCTCGATGGTGTAAGTCTCCTTCTCTCGCTATCATTACCACCGAGTAATAAAGACCCGTAGGCTCTGAAACTCTGGAACTATAGGTTTTATGCTGCAAAGTATATAACGCCCTTCAGTATTATGCAGAAGCCTAGTGATATAGAGTCGAAGCATACAACGGTGGAGTATCCTTTTACGAATCTTGACGTTGTCAGGGCCCACGTATCGCCACTCTTCGTCGTTCTCAATGTGGGGTCAAAAATGAATGAATACAGTGATCTCTTGCAGCTATTTACGGACCCAACAATAGCTCCTCAGCACATTCGGGATGCTTGTGAGGATTTTTCTCGAGCCGTGCTCATCTATTCTGCATGGACAGGATCTATCACACGCGAAATACCTTCGTATGCCCAGTCGACCGCGCCCTCTGACTCTGGTTGCCAGAGTAAAAAAACCGGTAGTAAGCGGACCCGCTCCTCCGCCCGGGACGGTGATCCGTCCGACGACGAGCCGCCAGAGGTAGAAACTCCAAGGTCAAGCAGGTCGAAGGTTCGCAAGGCTCCTGGTGGCACGACTGGGAAACGAAAGACAGGGGATGGTGCAGTCGAAGCTGGAGTTGGTGTAGTTGAGGCTGATGCATCGGACTATTTCCTGAATTTCGCTCGCGTTTCCAATTGGTTGGACACTCTGGATCAATATCGAGATACCCGGCACCCTCCTGACGTTCATTCGCCTTCGTTCCTCTCCGAAGGACGCGTTATCACACCTTATTAGTTGATACTCTGTATTTCCTTCTTGAAATTGGACGTTGTTAGCAGTATACATTGTGCATGGGTTAGACAGCCGGTTCCACAATTTTATCTTGATCCTTTCCTCGCCCCCGTGATAGATGCTCTGCCTGAGTACGTGAGATGCAGTGGTTAAACCTTCCCAGTCGGAGCAAACAGTAGAAATTAACAACAGTGATAGTGGACACTTTCCCAGGCTCGGGAATCGAACCCGCAGACAACAGACAACCAATACCTATGACGTAAGAAAGCTTATAGATAAGTATTTAGGGTACAGCCCCCGGTTTCTCCGGAAGCAATCGCAACATATTTGGTCTTATTTAATGATGCGTACTACGTCCTTCCGCGAGTTCTTCCCGACGCCCACCTTGTGCAAGATCATTATGCCCCGCATTGCTTTCAAAGACGCTAAAAGGTCTAGATCCATGCGGTTCTCTGATATTTTATCGAGGATCTGGCATTGGTAAGGTCTGACTTCGAGTCGGCCAACTTGCTTTTGGCATCATGAGGCTTGGTCTGACTTTCAGCCGACCAAACCTCGCGTTAGCACTACCTTCTTGTGTTCTCCAACCTCACCGAGACTCCGACGGACACAATACAATCGGTTTGCACCGGCTTTCTATTTCTCATCAGTCGCTGACAGGTTGGGTGCAGTCCCTCGTGAACGCATGGACTCGGGAGACTTGCGAATCACTAGAGGCCGATATTGACGGGGGTGAGTCGGGCGACTTTGCTCTTCAGCATTTAATTCACTCATTCACATGTAGCAAGGCACATTCGTACACGATGATCCATGTGCAACACAGATATAGTGTATTGTGCTCGAAGTGACGGAAGCTTGATCAGTCGTCCTGGACGTCACCAAGTGAGTGGGTTTTCGATCTCATCCTCTCCACTTGTCTTATCGTCTCTCACTTGACGTACTTAGAAAAGATTACTCGACTCATCGGGCCAAGAGTTCAAGAGCAGCATCATCGTCACGGACACTCCCACTAAGTCCCGATTGCTGACCCCTAGCCCCAGCAACCGTCTTCAAAACCCTGATCATGACCTCAGCGTGCTCGGATGCGAATCGTAATCGGTGCCCCTCGACATCGTCAATGTACAGCGGTCGTCGTAGATGGACTAAAAACAATTGGCCTGCAAGTTCATCTAGGGCACCAATCCCCTTTCATGCCGTCAACGATCGCCATGGGCGGACAACAATCTAAGAGTCCGACAGCACCCCGATATCACAACCGAAGCTACTCGAGGTGTGTTCCTTTGTGTTTCCTCTGATCCTAAACGGATGCATTCCTTCTTCGCGGTACGCGGAAACGCGTTGCCTGTCATTTCAAATGCACGTGTCCGTTTCCTGTTTCCCCGTGTTCAAGCCTCTATCGCAGGTATTTATTGTCGACCACTGCATACACGATCTTCCAATCCACGATGCCCATCAAACCCCCTTTCGTCACCAAGTCCATCCTCAGTAACAGAGGCTGCCTCAACAACTGCTGTGTTAGGGTTATTTGTGCCCTCCTTGAAGTATGTCGTCGTTCATTCAATTGTTGAAAGTAACTCACGTCTTCATCAGCACGACGCGTGTACCGCCATAGCTGAAACAACTGACGGGGAGACGCTCAACGTCGTTTTTCTCAAAAAGTCGCCCGATGATTTCAAGGTGAGTATACGCGTGGAATTAGTAAAGTCACCAGCTGCACAATATATAGTTCCTCGCGGCCTACTATCTTCTCGAAGGTATAGCCAAAGAGAATGGGTCCTACCTACTCGTCGAAAAAGAACCGCAACCCCTCTTTTATCCCGGTGAGTAACTCTCTACATCTTCACATTTTACCATGCTCAAACGAGCGTAGGATCTTTTTCCGGTCCACGAGCCGACGTAGCGAAGCAACTCAGACAAAGGAAGGTCAAGTCCCTCTGGAGTGTTCTCGACGAAATGACGGATTTCCTCCATGAGCGCGAGTGGCTTACATCTTCGGGGACTGTCCTCCCTGACCCCAGATTTGAACCGATTGTCAAGGCGCCCGGACGGATTCGGCAGGGAAAAAGGAAGAGGAAGAGGAGACTGCGCCGAACAAGGACGGTTCCGGTGGCGGTTCCAGTGGGACAGATGAGGAAATGGAGGTTTTGGAACCGCTTGCTTCCGAATGATACATCCGCCTTTTTTTCCTCGCTTGTTGCTTTAGAAATTCTCTGTCCACCTTTCTTTGTTTGATTGGATAAATTAATAAAGGACCGCGCAGCCCTGTGCTGCGCATGACTATTTCACCGAGGGGGTATCTCTGACCTCCGAGTTCTCCGGTATTTGTCTATTTAAACATGTTTGATACAGGGTGTTCCTTCCGCTGAAGACCACCAAAGCCATCTTAAACGAGGCTATCGAGTCCTATGTCATCTTTAAGGGCGGGGGCTATGTGATTCTCTGATGCATCATTGAGAGATTGTCCCTTCCTCACAGCCTCAGTTTGCCTGACTCTCAGTCGGCCAAATTGGTGTTGTAGGTTTTCGCTGAAGTAACATCCATCATGGGAAACCTACTTATGGTTGTTGTTAAGCATCTAATTATCTGAGAGTTACCAGATTTCAATCGGCGTGGACGGACAATGGGGATAATGCCCTTCCAGAGGAAGAGATTAAAGCGGGAGAGGGAGCGGGAAGAGCGGGAAGCGCAACAGCGATGAGAGGATGAAGAGGTGGAGCAAGCTTAGTGCGTTCCTCCGTAATTGACGATTCTCGACCCAACGGATGTTATCTCAGTATCTTTACTTCATGGTGTGCGGAATTGCGCTGCAAGTAAATCGAACGGCATGAGTGGACTGCTGATCTCCTCGTTCTGAAGCCTCCATTCAGGTATTTATTGTCGACGACTATTTACTAGACCTACTAACTCCGAAATGGCACAACCCGTCGTTAATCCTCCCTTCGTTAACATCCGCGTGCTGGACGATAATGATGCGTTTGATAATCGGCGCGTTAGGATGATATGTGGCATCCTCGAAGTAAGTGTCGTGCCCTTAACTGTTGAGAGTAGCTCACATCTTTATCAGTACGACGAGCGTACCGCTTTAGCCAAAACAACCGACGAGGAGGAAGTTATGGTGATTTTCCTGGAAAAGCTGCCAAAAGATTTCAGGGTGAGCATATGCGCTGAATTGGTGTGGTTACCGGCTGAGCACCGTGCAGCTCATTGCAGACTACTATCTTTTCGAAGGCATCGCCAAGCAACATGGGGCCATCCTGCTCGTCGAAAAAGAACCGGTGCCGTTACTCTATCCACGTCAGTGTTCCTAACCCTCTTGTGCTGTTATCACGCCAACACAAGTTGCAGATACCTTTGAGGGTACAGAGGACGAGGTACGGGAGCTCCTTGCTAAAAAGAAGGTCAAGACCATTTGGAGTGTCATTGACGACATGATCAGGTTCATGCATGAAAGGGCGTGGCTGATGTCTTTGGGGACTGTTCCCCCTGACCCCAGATTTGTGCCGATTGTCAAGTCCTCACCATCGAGCTTGATAGACGAAGAGGAGAACGAGTTAGGTAGTTCCAGTTCGACGGATGAGATAGAGCAGGATCGAGCAGGCCGCTGAATGTTGCCTCCGCCTTGCTTCCTCTTTAGTTGACTTCTGGAGTTCATTGTTCACGTCGGGTGGCTCATATGTAGAACCAATAAAAGCTAAATTTTAAGTAGATGCAAAGCCCAGGAGTGCGGCGGTGACTGATCATTGCACATTAACAACCCGCGAGATCCGGACCCGCAGCTCACGGGGCATTGTTAAGTAATCATTCATCAGAGAACAACAAATTCGACTACTCAGGGATCTATTTGGTCCTATTTGATGACAATGCATCCAGTGTTCTCCTCGACGCCCACCCCAGACCAGATTATCATGCCTCACGCTGTCTCAAAGCCCTTCAGAACTCTGATGCTTCATCGAGGATCTCGCATTGGCAAGGCCTGACTTTTAGTCGGCCAACTTGCTTTTGCCTCCGTAGGTTTTGGTCTGACTCCCAGCCGGCCAAACCTCCCGCTAGGACTTGGGATATCGTCATCAGCCTGGGAAGCTCTTGACGGCGCCCTCTTGACATTCACAAGCCTACCTACCATTGACTGCCAATACGCCATCGGTTTGTACCTACCTTTATTATATCCTCTGCCCTCAAAGTCGCTCACGAGTTACAGCCTTTTGTCAATGCATGAAATTAGGAGGCTTATGAATCGGAAGCCTGCAAAGCGGAGGCCGACCTTGACAGACAGGTGAATTGCAGTTTTACTTTCAAGGTCTAATTCACTCATTTATGTGCGGAGGGAGCAGCGTTTCCGAGTATCCATGCGCCTGATACATTGTGACCTAGTAGCGAGAGATTGACCGGTTCTCCTAGACTTTCACTTAGGGTGAGTGGCTTTTCACCTTCGTCCTTCTGACGTGTCTTCTTAACACTCGCTTGATGAACTAGCAAAGGCCAGCCAAGTCGAACCAGGAGCAGTATTGCCGTCACGGACGCTCCCACTGAGTAAGACTAGCACTACCGATCATGTCTGGATCGCTGACCCATAGGCCAGCAGTCGTCTTCGAAGCCCAGTTCACCACATCAGCGTGCTGGGAGACAAACCGCGACCAGTACCCCTTGACATTATCCGCCGTCTAACGATCATCGTAGACGGACAGAACGCGATCGCGCTGTAAATTGTTCCAACCCACTCATCACCTTTCACCTCGCTAATAGCCGTCTTAGACTGACAGCATACTATGGAGCAATGATGAAATAAATCATTACGCTCTTAATATGGTCCACTTGGTCGTCGTGGTCGCCCAGGTGGGTTTTAGCCACATAAATCAACTCAATTTTCCGATCAACTCCCATTTTAAGCAGTTGGGAAAGCTAACGGACGCACGAGTCACGCATTGCGGTGACGTCCAGGACTACCGATGTGAGCTCCACTTCGACTTGCTTAGTCGACTTTGCGGTTACCGCAGAGCACCGCGTGTACGACGACTGCAGTTGGCATCCGTCAGCGAAGACAACAGCTCCTATCTCCATTCAGAAAAGGATTGCAACCAGAGACTGGGTTTCTCGAAGGCGGCTGTCGAAGACGCCACTGTTTTGCACTGGCATCAGGTAGTGCGTCGCCGCCTGTTGACGTCCTCGACGGAACAAGGTGAGCTCCTCTGAACACAAATTTATTATTTCCTGGTGCTATTTATCTGAACCACTGTATTTCCAGGGTAATCATATATTATACTGGAAGCGACGACTGTCGTCGTCACCCGCGATTCGCCTAGTCCCTCTCCCCGTTCATAACTTTGTATCGTATCAATACAATCTCTACTGAGGCCATCAATTTTGTTCTACTAAACCTCGGGCTGGATTCGCTTAGTCATGATTGGTCATGTGGATCAGGAAATTATATAGGTGTTCCCTCCTCCCCAAATCGTCTCGTATAACCGATATATCCTCAGACCTTGTCAAACAGACGTAGAAGCTCAAGGAAGACCGAGAGAGGAAGAAGTTAGAGCGGGGGAGAGAGCGGGAAGAGTGGGAAGCGCAGCAGGAGCGGGAAGAGTGGGAAGCACAGCAGCAACGAGAGGGAGAAGCAGTGGAACAGCCGCTGCAGGAGTCGGGTTAAATGCACCAGACTCGTCCTCGATGGATAGAGCGTGATTACAAATTGAAGGTAATATGCGTTCCCTCTCTGTGCTGTCCACAGCCGCTGAGGGCATTGATAGATCATCTGAGTGTTCCCTAGCGACGTACAACGCCATAGCCCACGCCGAGGTCCATCATCCGTCCATGAAACCAGCGCAAAAGCCATGTGGGTATCACAAACAAGCTTCTACCATCGCAGTACACTGATCGTTCAATCCTACTCTACAACTTGCCAATCCGATGGATTCTTGACGGGATTCTTCTGTTACCGCGGGACGGTGATCAAGGCCTCAGCTTCTACATCGCCACCTTCCTTTCCACGAGTCGATTTCAACCCCGTTGTTCCCTGTTCATACTTTCACACGTTTTCTTGTTCGCTCTACCCCCTGCAGCCGAATAATATTGCATGCACTGTTCTAGTTCTCCCGCGTGTGTCTTCGTAGGCTTCCCCGAATCCAGCAGTTCTTCGTTTCCCGCACCTGATCCGGCGGTTAGTATTAATACAATCCAAATTCCGCCTAAGAGAATAATACCACAATATCATTGGTGGTGATATTAAACTTATACGCGCTTTACGACGCGAGCCAGATAGCGACAAATACATCGAAATTCCACACTGGGATTGTGTCGAATAACCGCAGAATCTTCTCCCATCCTTGCCGCCAGCCCACCAACCTACGCAAGCTCCTTTTTCAACGGCCGCCGACCTCGTTACAAAAGACTGACCGCAGACCAAACGAGCAGGCACTACATAATACCTCCTGCTCTTCAATTTCACTTAACATCTCGTTCGCACCATCCCCGCTCACAATGGCTCAAGAAATGCGACTCAAACCTCTCGTCAATGCCGCTTTTCTCCCGCGCTGGATTGGGTACCTTGTTCGGCTCCCTTGCGAGATTGTTTCGGTGAGTTGGTCTCTACTTGAAGCATTGTATCTCCCTCTGATGAACACCGTCGTAGAAGGACGAAGATACCCTGAAAGTGAAAACAACGGACAGTGTCGAGATTCAAGTCAACTTAATCAAGGTCTTTATTCCATTCACTCTATTCCTCGCGGGATCTCATTAAATCAAACGCTTACCAGGGGACTGAGGTTGAAGGCAGATTTGCCCTGTTCACCGGTCGCGCCATCAATGCGAAAGAAATAGATATGTCAACCTACGTCCGCCTCGCAGACGACAGCGGTAAAGTCCTCTCAGATTCCTCAGCAGACCAAGCAACTAATCTCCAGTATTCAGATATATCCTCCAGCAATGATGCCATCGAATTTTACCACGACGATCGCTTCAGTACCGCAACCGGGTATGCTAGGCCGTTGGTTAGGGAGCCAAATGACTCATCCGCTTGAATGTTCCGAGTCTGCCTTTACTTGGGAAATACGAGTGCTTACATAGAAACGTCGATTATACCACTATTCATTCTGCGATTGCTCCATTGAAGCACCTTGAGCGAAGTCAGAGTCTCGTGCAAGTGATGAACACATTCTCTCGTGTATGCGAATGACGAGGCCTTGTCGTACGTCGTAGAACGCCAATTGGTGTCTGGAGCTCCCGACCATCATTGCTACATTATGAGCCTACGCTCGCTTAAAATATTGATTGACCTTTCAAGCACTGGCACCGTCCTTGGGCGTACCATAGCCCTGAGCTCGATTGTCCCCCACATAACAAGAGACGTGAGATCACCTCCTTTACGCAAGTGTTGTTTAGCCGTGTTTGATGGATGTCTCCTCGATTACTTATCACTCGCCTTGAACGTCACGCATTGGACATGCCCCATGAAGGCCTCACATTGCGACATGGTCCTCGAATGGGAATCTTTGCAACACTCTGGTGCTACACCGAGGACTTTGTGTGATCTTGGTCTGGCTTTCAGCCGACCAGGATACCTACATTCACCTGAATTTGGTCTGACTATCTAAGTCGACCGAGGCTCCATGTTGTATTGCTGAACAACCGCTCATCAAAGCTTCGCGTATTTCTCTTGTGGGACGTCGATGAAATTGCGTTGGTACTGCTAGACTTTCAGGCGGTCAGCGGTGGAGTGGGCCTGTACTATCTTCAATCGCCAGATAAATCCATTCCTACCAGTGCTACTCGAGATGTCTTCCTTCGTGAATTCCTTTGATCCTCAGCCTAATGAATGTTCTCTCAGAAATTCCGTTCCTTCTTCGCGGTGTGCGGGAATGCGTTGTCCATCACTCGAAAAGGCATGTGCGTATCTGATTCATCTCGTCAAACTCGCTATCATAGATATTTAACGTTGACAACAGTCCAAATTGACCTATCATCAGCTAGAAGTCACACTCGATCTCCTTTTGTCAACAAGAGTATTCCAGAGCAAGAGCCGTTCTCGCAACTGCCTTCTCCGGATAGTCTGTACCATACTTGAAGCTTGAAGTATGCCGCTACTCCCTCGATTACTGAATCTAGCTCACGTATTCATTGGCACGACGCCTATACCGCCAACGTCAGAACACCCAAAGGGAATGAACTTAATGGCATATTCCCGGAGAAGTTGCCCGACATTTCAAGGTGAGTGTTCGCGCAGGATCAAAAAAGTAGCCGTCTGAGCATCGCGCAGTCCATTGCGGAAAACTATCTCTTCAAAGGGATTCGAAAGGACAACGGGTCCTACCTACTCGTCGATCAAGGACCGCAACCCTTGCTCTTTGGTGGGTCTTCCTAGGGTTAGGGTTAGGGTTAGGGTTAGGGTTAGGGTTAGGGTTAGGGTTAGGGTTAGGGTTAGGGTTAGGGTTAGGGTTAGGG